>SCDZ01000291.1:0-83838 GCA_004143845.1 Drosophila lacertosa | reverse complement strand
TATTATTTTTATTATTATTATTATTATTATTATTATTATTATTATTATTATTATTATTATTATTTTTAATATTTTTATTAGAGATTGAGAAACGAGAACAAAGGGGCCTAGGTTCGAGTCCAGGCTTGTATATAATGTAGTATTTGTTTTTATGGCTAAAAGTTTAATATATATTAGGTTAAGAACTTCCCTTTTTTTATATATTAGGCTTATAGATTTTGACTAACAAGAACTAGGTTCGATTCCCAGGCTAGTCTATGTATATGTATTCCTCTTTGCTGGCAATCGTTAATATACTAATGCACCAAGTTTTCATATCTTCCGAAATAAACCTCAAGAGAAAAATGACTGCAATGAGGCCTGGATTTAAATCCGCAGAATTCCAATATACTATGCTGTAGTATTTGTTCTAGTGGATTTGGATAGTCAAGAAAGTTTGGTTGAATTTTTACTTTAATTGGCAGAGCCTTTGCTTTTTATTCTATACAAATACTATTTAATTTTTGTTATTATTATTCAAATAATAATAAAAGTATAAACTGTACCACAATCAAGTAACTTGGGCAGCCAACTAAATTTAAAATACAACTAAAATTAAAAATACATATTAAATTTACCATTTTTAAGGCCCATTTTTAAAGCTTGAGTGTTATTCAAACAAAAATCTTGAGTTACGTTGAGAAATTTACATTCAGTTATTTTGAAAAGAGTATTTCAAAGGAATCGTAGTATAATTTTATTTTATAAAATTATTTTTTCTATTTTATATATTTACACAAAGGGTGTTATAGTATTTGAACACAGCATGTGCCATATTATTATCTATAAATAAATACAAATAAATTATAAACAAATAAGAAATAAATAGTAAATAAATAATAAATAAATAAATATAAATAATATGCTTATGCTTATAGCCAAAATAAATGACTACGCAGAAGTAATTTTAAAAAAATATATGTACATATATATAGAAGAAACGAAGAAGTAAATAAAGCTTGGAGAAATTTTTTATTAATTTCTCATGAAAATCAATTTAGAAATAGAATAAATTAATATATAAATTTTAATGGAAATCAAATAGATATCTATTTAGAGAAAAAACTAAACAAATTTAAACTATTTCTATTCATTTCAATGGCAATCGAGTTCTTTTCTATTTAGCGAAGGGAATAGAGAGTAAAACGATTTTAAAGTAATTAAATACAAATTAATTCCTTTTTTATAAAGGGAAAGGATTAAAAAGTTGATGTGTCTTTTATCTGCTAAAATTAAAATCAAGTTTATCTCAATGTATCCCTTAACACAACCACAAAACAGACACGAATTTCTATTTAGAATTTTAGAATTCCCAACATGCAACCAAAAAACCAAAACACGTATCCAACTTAGTTTTTATTTAGACAACGCTTAACTTAAAATTCTTTCTATTTTATACAGCAATAGTTAAACTTTTAGTCGAGGGTATTTGGAATGCAGCACAAGCCGTTAAACATAAGCGACTGTATTTGTTTACGTTTTTTGCCGCCGACATGAACACGTATCCGTATCTATTACGGGGCATTAGATGCCGTAGAAGAAGAGGAAGACGAAGAAGAAGAAGAAGAAGGCGTTTGGAACTTTTGCGTCATATCTTAATGCACAATCGTCGCTTAAGTGCACGTAAATTGAATAAAATTTCGACAAGTTTTAATACACAAGATGTGCATAGAACATGCCAGACAGTTGGGCAAGAGACAAACGTACAAATATATACAAATATATATATGTATATATATATATATATATAGATGGAGACAATCCGTTGACAGGCAGGGACCTCGGGGTTGTGCATGTGAATGAATGCGAATGCGAAGGTGAATACGAATGCCATTGTGAGTGTTTCTTCGATAGACACACACACACACACACACACACACACACACACACACACAGAACTCAAGTGAGTGCTTCTGGTTGATTCCTATTTGTTGCACTCTGCTTGTGTTTGGCTGAGATTTACGCAACTTAAGCAGATTGTCAGCAGGAGCGACAACGTTGGGCGCCAGGCACGCGCCAAATGCCAGGACTCCTCCTCAGTGTGTCCTGTGCTCTTGTTATGTAAAACTTAATTTGTTAAATCGTATTCAAACACTTTTAACAGATGTTATCCTTGAGGAAATTAAATGCTATTGCCAGCTGATTTATGTCCTGCAAACGCCCCAGCTGGCCACGCCCACCTATTTGCTTGGCCAGCATATTTTGTGGTAAACATTTTCAATTAATATGAAAATTTATTATGTGCTTCTGTTGAAACGCAACGGAAGTTCATTTTCGACAATATTTCCACAATATATATATATACATTCATATATATATTTATTAAACTGAGCTGATTTTGGCCATTGGCTAATGATGACATAAAACAAAATTGCAATCGCAGTTTGCTTTAAACACAAAATATGCAAATGCCGTATACAAAAAATTTATTCATTTTAAATCGTAAAAATTTCAACATAAATACAAAGAAAATGTTAGTCGATGATATCTTGGAAAATGTTGCAAAACAAGTTAAGCAGATTATTTATTATTCATTGCATTATGCTAACAAATTTGCATTAGAATAGGAATTAAGTAATCTGCCTGACCCATATAGATATCAATGATTTGCCACGCCCATGGTGGGCGTATCAAAAGAAATATTAACACTATTGGAAGTGGACACGAGTATATATTTAAAATATAAAAAATTCAGTTCATATATGTATATATATAATTTTTTTGTTTAGCTTTTTACATTGTAAACGAATATTAAAACCAACATTAACACAACATTTTCATAACAATATTTATAGAGAAAAAATTAATTGAGAAAAATTAATTGATATTAAAGAAAAACATCTATAAAAATAAAAAGCATCGAATTAGTAGAATTAGCAAATAATAAGTTTATTAAATTTCCGAACTTCTTCACTTGCTAAAAACTTAGATGAACATTTAAACTTGGCTTACAAAAAATCATAGAATTAATTTAAATATTTTTGCATAAGTAAAAAGAGTCGTTAGCACCAAAGATTTATTTGTTTATATCTGTCTATAATTTTATTTTTTACCTCATCTCAAAAACCTAAGTTTTTAGTGAACAACTGAGTTGCGTTTGTATTAAGTTAAAATTTATAAATATTTATTACAACTAAGCGCTCGAAATTATTCAACAAAAATCTAAGTCCTGGCAGATGAAAAGTTTTGCCAAACTAAAAAACATGCAGAGCTCAAAATAAAAACAATTCCAACTTATTGTAGAGCGAAAAAAAACATTTGCATAATAAAATACTTTTGCATAGAAAAATTTCGTAGTTAATCAAATTTTAACATTGTCTATTTTACTTAAAAAGTTTTCATTATATTGTATTTTTAAAAGTTTTATCTGTTTTTTTTTGCAGGAGTTTCAACATAAGTTAAGCCCAATTAAAATGCACATAACAATCATATAAATATAATTATTCTGAAACTCGTTAAATTTAAACACAAATATAAAAACCAAATATAATAACAAAGTTTCTGCAATATTTTATTACGCTTGTTTAACTGCGTTTTTAGTGCATCTAAAACTGCTTTCTGCTCAAAGCAGCTTTTGAGTTACTTTTTGAGCTACTCAAAGTAAATTTCACTCAAGAGATTCGCTTTCTATTTTGTGACTCAACTGCATTGTCAGTCAAACTTCTGAGTTGAGTCCTTTCCTTTGAGTGCTTTGAGCCAGCTTTCTGCTCAAAGAGTCGCATTGAGTGGAGTTCTATGCTGCAAGTTCTTTGCCTACTCAATTCTCTTCACAAAATTTAACTCAGCTTAAAGAAACTAAAGAGAAATGAGTGCAATTGCAGTTGCATTGAGCAGTGCAATATTTACAGTTAGCTTAAATGTGTAATCAAACTGAGCACTTTTAATATGTTAAGTTTTTCGTATTCGTTATCAGAACTACTTTCAAAGGATATGTTAAAAATTCAATCATTTTTAAAAAAAACCTTTATAATTTTAATAATATTTTGCCCACTATATTATTAATTAAAATATTAAGTAAGCATTCAAGATTAACAAGTGTCTTACATTTTTATTTAAAGGATTAAAATATATGAAGTTTTTGCTTATATTTTTTTATGTTTTTAATTCATAGGGTTTTATTATTCTGTTATTATTTATAACTTATATTAAACTCATAAGCTGCACTTTAAATCCGACTTACCCTATTGTCTAAAAATAAAATATGCAAATTTATTTTATTTAACTTTATGTAAACATTAAACATAAACCATTATTTTTTAACTCAAAAATTACAAGCAGAGAAACAGTTTAATCTTAGTTATCAGATTCTTTCAGCTTCCTGTAAAAAACAAATTCAACTGAATAAAATATCGAAATATATTACTAATCAGTTTAAACCGTCTCAGGTCCCTTTCACTATTTGCAGGTAGTTCATATACTATAAATATATTCTAGATATACTAATAAGCCAAAAATATTTCTTTGCACGACAAAAAATATCATAGCTTTAAATCCCATTTAAACTGGATACTGTTAAAAACTTACTATACACAGTTATATTATATTTAAGTTGTAAAACATTTTCTAAGTTTTTGCCCATTTGTTCTATGGGGTTATCTGAATCATTCAAATAATAATTATATAATTATAATGTACTCGTTTGATTAAACATATTTAAAATATTTAAGTGGTCCCCTAAATTTCTAATTAATTAATAATCATTAAACAATTGTTGAATTTAATAAGCTGTTGTAATGCTAAACATAGTATTAACAATCAAGCTAGAAAATAAACAACCCAAAAAAAAACAAAAAGCTGCTGAACTCAAGATTTTTCACTTAAGCATATTTTTATGAATATGTTTTAGGCTCTTGTCTTTTAAGCCAATTAGTTATCAACAATTACAACCATGAGTTAAACATTATTTCTAAACATTAATAGAACAACAAAAAATAAATCTAATTTTATCGAAAAAATGTTTTAGCAAATATGCTCAAATGTGCTCTAATAAATACCTTTCCACATTTAACTCCCTATGCTTGGGATTATTATTTTGATAAAAATAAAAAATTTTGCTTATTATTTTTAATAAAGTCAAATTTTCACGAACTTCAGAAATTTGTTTAAAGAATTTGAGGGACTGCCTAAATTCAAAGTACTCTCTATAAATGCAATGCTTTAAAAAGAGGAGAGATTTATACAGGTCGCATTGATTTGCCTTATATTATATCTGAGACGGAAAGTCAAGATACCCATTTGACTGGAGCTTATAATAAATAGATACAGTCAAACTTTCGTATAGCGAAGCTTAAGGGACCGAAAAAAAGTTCATTGCGTAGAAAATTCGTTATATAGAATAATTTTATAATATATAAATATGCAGTGTTCTTTAAAAAAATTCCTTACAAAGAAAACTTCGTTATACGGAAGTTCGTAATAGAAAAGTTTGACTGTATATAAAAACCTGCTCTCCAACATATTTTACACCAACCGTCTGAACAAAACTCAGAACATATCACATAAGATTATTATATAGATGATCCGCAAGTGAAACCAATTAGTTGGATTTACGAAGACAGACACACAGATACATACACAAGAATATCCACTCTTTATATTTTTTGGGGTAAATATTCTTTCATTCAAACATATTAGCAAAATCATAGCCAAATATTAGCAAAATACGTGCCTTAGCTAAATTCGATTCAAAACACGAAATACATCATATTAAATTTACTTTTATTCCACTTTAAATATGAATTCAAAATGTGTCGCATATTGAACATTACAAAATAGACTACAAGCAAAATAATATGGAAACATAATTAGCATACTATATATGTAAAAAATATCCGATACATATTTAATCGTATTCACTATGCCAAGCTGATGCCTTGATTCCCATCCACTCGACTGCCTGCACTGGATGTGGACCAGCTGTGAATTCCGCCTGGGCCCACTGGAAACAGTGCAAGATTGGGGACGCCCATTCAATCCGTTCAGTCCGTTCCTACCTCCATCCAGCCCAGTCCTAGCCAGTTTACACAACGTCACAGCGTATCGTTAAACAGCCGCTTGGCCTTTTTGTAATTGGGATTAATCGGACCGGGCAGCACGTGCGGCTTGAGCGCACTCTTCCCGGGCAGGCGATTCGCATCGTAGGGCAGCTGCGGCGACAGCTTCAACTGACGATAGTAGTCGCTCTTCGGATAGGCGCTGTTGCACTTGGTCATGATTCGCACCCGTTTGCTGCCGCTGTCCGTTTGCGGCGTCGCGAACTTCAGTCGCTGTGCCGGATTCTTGGGCGTGTTCTGCGCAGCGAGCGGATTAAGCAACAGCTTCTTGTTGGCCTGCTTCAGTTGCAACTTGCGCGAGGGCACAAAGAAATCTTGTTCGCCCGGCTGCAGTGCCTCGTTCCAGCCGTTGCTGGCCTTTTGATTGGTTTCAGCAGCTGTTGCTGCTGGCGCTGATTCTGCTGCTGCTGCTGCTGCTGTGGAGGACTCTGGTTGAGCGTTTGTTGGCTGCTCTTTAAGCTGCTTCTTGGACTGATCCTTTGGCTGCTGCTCGTTGGGTTGCTCATCCCCAAGCTGCTGCTGTTCGTTGAGCAGCTGTTTGGCTGGCTGCTCCTTGGGGTGCTGCTCCTTGGACTGCTGTTCGTTGGTCTGGTGCTTCTTGGCCTGCTGTTTAGGCTTCTGTTTGGGCTGCTGTTTGGCTGCCTCGGCGTTTTCTTTCGGCTGCTTTTTTGCCTTTTTAGCCGCAGGTTTAGCAGCCTCGATCCTATCCTCATTCGCATCCACCTCCTCCACGACCCAGGCATCGTTAATGCTGGAACGCACCTTCTCGTTGCGCTTTACTTGTTTCTGCAGCTTGGGCGACAGAGCTTTGCTGATCATCTCATCGAAATTATCTTCATCGACCTCTTCGAAGTTAATGGACTTGAGAAGGCGCTTTCGCTTGGATTTGCTCAGCTTTTTAAGGTTGCGCCCGGTGCCAAAGCTCGACTCCTCGAACTCATCCGCCTCGGCGATCTTCTGCTCGACAAGCTCCGAGAGCGTTGTGCCCTCAGGCTTGGGCATATTGCGGACGCCCAGCGGAAATTCGCCAGCCGCATACGTCTCAAAGACACTAAGTAGCTTTCGCAGTCCCTTGCGCCGCTTGCTGTTGTATTCCTGGGTGCGCAGCAGTGTCTGCAGCTCGTCCAGAACGCAATCAGCATTGAGCGGCAGTTCGGGCATAAGCACATCTACATTTCCCGCACGTGGATCGAGGGATGTGGCTTCTGGCTGTTCATCCTCATCATCGTCCTCTTCCTCGTCGAAGCCAGAGTCCAATTTCTCAACATCGTCAATGGAGGCACTGGGAAAACCCATTTCTTTCCATGCCTTATACTTCTCGCTGTACTCACGACCCAGCTCACTCTGATAGAGCAAATGATAAAGGACGCGCGTGCGGCACTGAGCCACCAGCTTGGCGTCCCGTTGTGTGCCCGCATAGTGTACGAAAGGGCGTAGAAATAAATTGACCTGATCGGCAGTGATTTCTTCATTGGCAGCCTTGGCGAGCTCTTCGAAAAACACATCCATGTAGTGCATGGTGAGGCCACGGGATTTAGGCTGTTCTGCCAGCACCGACTGCTGCATGCTGGCATTGAATGACTGTATTAGTTCCGGTGACCATTTGCTTTGCTTCATCAGACGCAGCATGTAGCGCAGCATGCGACGCACAAGCATTAGAAATTTATCCATGCGCCATTGATCGATGCCAAACCACTCTTGGCACATAGTGCGCATGAATGCACTGAAGTAAGCCACACTGCAGGCAGTGTTGCCACCAAAACTGTCCACCATTTGGGCCAGCTGCTCGGCCAGCTCCTCCTGCACCAACGGCTTGTCAGACATCCATACATTGTAGTACAAACCTTTCCAAATGCGCATAAAATCGTCCTCCGTAAAGGGAAAGGAACTGGCCGAACGCAGCTGGAACCACTTCCGCAACTTGCGGATCTGGCGATTGCGCTTTGTTAAGTCATTGCACGCCAAGGCACGCACTATTTTCACCTCCTGTGCAATAACCAGCAGTTCTTTTGGTACTTTCGGCTGTGATGCGCAGTCCTCTTCGCTTTCGTTTCCTTTGTCTATGGCAGCCACTTGGGCGGTGCGCTTTATAGGCCTCTTTCTCGTTACCATAATTGATTATTAACAAAACGCCCGGAACTTTTTCCAAATTCCTTTGGTATGTATTGAGAGTTGCTACGAGAGAGGAGGGCGCACGTGTTGTGCGGCCTCGTACAAATCGATTAATATTTCATGCTACGCTTACAAGGTTTTCCAACACTTTTCATGAGTTGCATGCGGTCAATACTCATGATGTTAGAAGGTTACGACAAGTGGATATTATAACTTATATTCACTGATGTCACAATGCTAAATAATATATCTTAATTCATGGAATTTAAATAGTTATGGAAATGTAGGCTTCAAAATACAAAAGCCAATCAAACCATTCAGCTTCAACTAATATGTTATTTTTAGCATTTGCTGTATGTGTTTATTTTAGAATAAAGCGAATAGGCATCAGTACCATATTCATGACGTAGATGATTACAACGATAACAAATTATCGTTAAGTAATTTTTAGAATTGTGTTAAGTACTAGTTTGAATTCAATTGAATATTTTTATATGTTCATAAAGTCGTTTTTTTAACAAATGTACCATAAATAAAATTAAAAATTTTATACCCGGCTTTTAATACTAATTTTATAGAAACCTTGCTGGGCAGCACTTTTTACCAGCTGACATTCTAAATAGCAATTCCAACTAAATTGGCTTAACAAAGTGAATATACCTCAAATTTTATCTTAAAAATGCCTGTGTTAGCCGTAGAAAACTCCGAGGACTATCAAAAATACATTAGCGCCGACAAAACGACCGTTGTGCTATTTGCAGCCGACTGGGCCGAGCAATGCGGACAGGTTGCCGACGTGCTCAAAGAGCTCGCTAACCTTCTAGGCGATAAGTTGCAATTCATTACGCTTAATGCTGAGAACTTTCCTGAGATATCAATGAAACATCAGGTTAGTTGTTGTACACTTTGGAAGTCAGAATAAGTCCACATTATCTATTGGCAGATCGAAGCTGTGCCGACGGTTATATTCTTCAGCAAGGGCTCGGCTGTGGATCGCGTGGATGGTGTCGATATTGCAGCCATCAGCAGCAAGTCGAAGAAACTGGCCGAAAGCGCAAGCAGCGCTGCGGCAACGGGACAATCCCTCGAAGACCGTCTGAAGGCGCTCATCAACAAGGCGCCGCTGATGATATTTATGAAGGGGGATCGAGACGCGCCGCGTTGTGGCTTCTCGAAGCAGCTAATTGCTATAGTTAATGACACGAAGTATGCACGTCTTCCATATGCTTATATAAATTCATTTAACATCTTTATTCCGACCGCATTTACAGATTGCCATATGAAACTTTCGACATTCTTTCTGACGAAGAAGTACGCCAGGGCTTGAAGACCTACTCAGACTGGCCCACATATCCACAGGTGTATGTGAAGGGCGAGCTCATTGGTGGCTTGGACATTATCAAAGAGCTCTTGGCCAACAAGGAGCTGGAAGCATCACTCAAAGGATAACTATGCTAAATTCCTTTCTATTTAGCAAACGAAATCAGGAACAAACATCGCTCTTCACAAATGTACAATGTCCCTTTAACTTTTATAAACGAAAATAAAAGAAAAAAAAAAATGTAAATGAAAGTTACCTAAATACGTTGACGCGTTGAGAATCGAGGTATATTACGTATACTTAAGGTTCGTTGAACGGCGGTTAATAATATCTAACAATAAAAACAATTGACAACCCTTACATAATTACCACCGATTTATGTAAATAACTTTCTTTAAAATTGAAAAAATTAAAATATAATTTTATATATTTTAGGAAAAGCAGTTACCAATTATTTGTTTATCGTAAAGTGTGGCGTTAAACAGCACTGTCACAAATGTGTATGCTTGGCAGCACTGGCAGACAATTTATAATCAGCTGGTTTGAGTTGCGGCTTGCAAATTATTTTGGCACGTAAAAATTGTTTTAATTTTATACAATTTAAAAATGGCTGAAGCCAATGCTGGTGCAGCATCCAATGGCGAAGAGCAAAAACTCTCTGACATTTTCCTAAATGGCTGGAATCTTTTTGACGAGTTGGAAGTAACCGAACTGCCTTTTAATGGCACTGAGTTTCAGGTGAGAACAAACAATTTTTCCTGAGCAAATTAACATATATATAAGTATATTTACTCTAGAATAAAGTGAAAACCGCAATGGGCTTCTTTGAACAGGCCACTGTTATTGTCAATCAAGTGAGCATGTTCAGCCCCAACGAACTCATTGATGAGGTGACCACAGATTCGCTGCCCTTTATGCTGCTGCCCTATTTCCTTGGGAAGCTGACCACCAAGATGAACAAACCGAATGACACTGAAGCTCTTGATTTGGGTGAAGTCTATTTTAACGACCACCTGCAACGCTGTCAGGAATACGAGCTCTGTGAAGCACCTAAGAGCAAAGTGGAGCAGGACAACAAAACCGATGCGGCTCAACAGAAAAACGAACAACGCGAATTAGTAGAAGCCGCATATAATCGCAATGACAAAATCGCACAGTACCGCAAGATGAAAGAAATTGACGAATATATGTCCCGCATGCGTCAAGCGGTTAAGAACAAAGTCGCCGATGATGAAGTGCGACGTGAATTCTTTTTAAAGTATTTGCAAAAGAGCATCATGGACGCTAAGCAGGAGTTGGACAGTCTGCGTATGATGAAAGAGATGGTCAAAATGCGTCTTGCTCGCATGAAAGCTGGAGAAGACCAGCCCTTAACTAACTCTGCTGCAGGTCAACAGCAAAGAACTTCTGGAAATGGTCATGGACACAGCCACGATCCTCATCATCATCATCATCACGCGGAGCCGAAGCCAAAGCCGCTGCAACCATTTATAATAACACGCAATGCTACGCAGAAGGCGGTATTTGGTTTGGGTTATCCCAGTGTGCCCATTATGACTGTTGACGAGTTTTATCAGTCACGCGTCGACGAAGGCATCTTTCCCGACGAGGAAAAAATGGCGAAGATAAATCAAGAGAAGGCCATTGCCGCCGCATTAGATCCCAACGAACAAGAAGACGAGGAAAAGGCAGTCGTGGAACTGCAAGTTGAGGAAGACGATCCAGAGTATTTGGCACGTATGCGACGCATGGACGAATACAAGGATGTGGTGCGACGTGGTGATGGCAACCGTCATAATCGTAGTTAAACTGCACACTCAACTCATTAATACCTAACGTAAAATAAAGTATTTTATATTTTTTTAAAAACGATCAAAATTTTAATGTCAACATTTGCCAATCATCCAGGAAAATGGCTAATGTTAACATTCATAATTGATTTAAAATTTGTATACAATAGTCATATAAAATATAAAATATTCAACTTATTTGCAAGTTAGCAAGCTAACCTTTTATATCATGTCATTATTAAATATTCATGCAAAAATAATGTAGTTGTTTCTTTCATATATCCATAGATACTTTAAAATAATTTGTATCGTATTGTAAAAAGTAATTACATTTCGGAATAATGGGAGATTCAAATCATTTGAAAGCATATATGATATAGGTGTTTGATCCGGCAATAAACAGACATACAAATATAATAAAAATCATAAGTATACTCTTACAAAAACGAACTCCGATCAAAGATATATACATAAGTCATTTCTGAGTTCTAAAATTTCCTATTAAATAGGATAAACATTTACAGTTTAAATTAATATATATATTTCAAATAAAATATCAGCTATCAACACCCACATGAGTGTATATTTCTATTTATATAATAAATACGAATCAAACATTAGTGTTTATTTGTTAATTATTTTCTTGAAGTTATTAGGGAATACCTCGAATATTTGAATATCAAATCAATTGGACTTTGGTATTTGTCCTATAAGTAATTATAATAAGCAGAGTTTCAGTATTTTTATGTATGCTTGCGGTCACACTGAATTTCAACACCAACCAATAACAACAACAGCAACAAAAAACAGCAGCAGCAACAACAACAACAAAAAGGCAAGGCACTTATAATTTACATTTTGTTAAGAGCACAGACCATCTGAGTCGCAATTTAAGCATTTAGTGTGCACACTTGCCAAACAAAAGGCACGCAACACAACGCACAATTAGACAGCGACTGGATATTCGCATTTGTAGGGCCTGTAACTGTAATTGAAAACATCGATACCATAGCAACCACACGGGGCAATAGATACAACAAGCACAAGCATGTCTGTCAGTGATTTCATTAAAGGCCTACCCATACATGACTCCAACAATTTCACACACCTGAGCAATGATCATGGCATTCGAACGTCGCAAAAGCGCGCCTCCGTTTACTTGCCCACGGAGGATTTGTCCGAACAGGCCCAGCTGATCGTGATGGATAAGAGATGTGTGTTACTTCGTTATCTCACACAACAGTGGGACAAAAAGACACTTCAAAGAAAGCGGGAGCACGGCAACGATGGGAACAGCAACAATACCAGCAGCACTCCCAATGGCAATAACAGCAAAAAGCGCCCACGGTTAGATACCAACGAGCTAAACTGAGCTAGACGCACAGCAGCCCCAAACATGCATAAAACACACATCCAAAACTCTGCAAAAGAGCAGCCACCACTACCATACAACATTAAGAATTACCCCATTTATGTTTTAAATAAATACTCTAGAAAGTAACTAAATGCGTGTTTTAATGCCTTCTCTCTGCAAACCACGCATATTGAAGCTGTTTTAAATTGCAGAGTTCAAACTCTCACTGCGCTTGCCCAAACTGCGCCAAGCTATAGAGAAACTCCTCTTGTCAACCAAATAGGGGCTCGAGTTTGTCCAATCGTTTTAATGCACAAAACAAATATTGGATATTGACTACATTATGTTAAAGCTAGCTTAGTGGTGACCCAAATCCTTGGGATCCGGTTTGCCGTATTGCTTCTCCCACCAGACCACAAATTCTTTCTTGCGCTGTTCGCGCTTGGCAAAATACTCCGGATATTGAGCCTTCTCCAGCGGATGCCAGTAGTCCAGCAACCAATCTGGTGGGACGACCTCACGTTCATAGGCACAGCCGCCAGCACTGTTTGCAACTGGAACAAAATAAAAAAAACATTGTAATGATAGATTATAGCATTTAATGGCATGATGGGATTAAGATTTTACATACAGTTTCGTGGCTGAAAATGCTTAGTCTCGAAAAGCTCCTTCTGGCCGCAGGCTAGCAGACGCATGCCCTCTCCCAGATCCTTGTTTCGGTTCTCATCAAAGCGTGCACGCATCTGCACCGCCCGATAGCGGTACACATGGCTAGCATCAAGGATTTGAAATGAAGATGCACATCAATTTATTATATAATCAAGCGGCTGGCAATTGCTGCGTCTCTGTGTGCACTTACCGGCGATCGTACCAGGCCTCTAGATTGCGCAGGGCGCGTTTGTACAAGCTGCACACTTGGCGCTTGTGCGACACAATTGCCAAGGGGACTTGGGCCATGTTTCGTTTCCTGGATTTGTATTTAATCTGTAAATTGCTGCTCCCCAACAACAACAACACCTGATGAGAACTGTCAAATGTTGTGTGCTGCAAAACGATTTATTTGAACTGTTGTGCAACACTACACTAAAGTGTTGCCAGATCGATAGCTTTTTAAAAGTTTCTTCACAAAAATTTAAATAAAGAATATATATATTAACATATATAAAGTAGAACTAAAACTATTAAATTGTGTTATAACATTAGGTAAATAATCATCACTTTACAATCTAGCTCATAACATTCAATATACACTGAACAATATGC
Organism: Drosophila lacertosa; assembly: GCA_004143845.1. Lineage (NCBI taxonomy): Eukaryota > Metazoa > Arthropoda > Insecta > Diptera > Drosophilidae > Drosophila > Drosophila lacertosa. The sequence goes on along the minus strand of SCDZ01000291.1, from coordinate 69,906 downwards.
TCAGGAATATTCATCGGATGTTCGCACAGCTCTCCCGTGTGCTTGTCGTACATGTAAATTTCATTAACAACGCGATCCTCGTGCTCAGCATCCAGCGAGGACACCAACACCATTGAGCCCTCCGAGAGCTCTGTTAATATTTGTTCTATGTCGTGCGCGATAACGGCCTCCGTAGAGCAGGGGCTCTCTACCGCCGGCGACTCCGGAATAAAATCAACAATAAAAGTTGAACTCGTCTCCGGGATATAGGCCGGCTCGCTTTCTATGGCTGTCTCCACGTCGCTTACGTAGTTAAGAGTACCATCATCCAGATCGATGACAGATTTTTGCCGCACCGCCGACTTTTCATTGATTTCAGTCTGTTCCTCATCCAGCAGCGAGTTTAGCTCCTGCTGCAGCTGCTCCGCCTTGGCCATAATCAAAGGTTCGCTGCTTATTTGTTCTGTTTCCACACCCTTCTCCCGCTTAATGGCAGGAAATGCTCGGATAATGTGCACTGGAATTGGTTGCTGCTCCAACTGCTCCTCCTCCTCCTGTTGCTGCACATTCTGTTTCGACTTTTGAATCAATTTCTGCTTTAACTTTTGTTTTATGTTTTGATGTGTTTGCTGCTGCGCTTCCTTCCCTTTTTGCTTTTGCGCTGGCTTCTGCGATTGCTTCTGCGTTGGCTGCTGCTGCGTTTCTTCCTGTGCTTGTTCCTGATCCAATTGTTGCTGCTGTTTTAACGGGCGCCGCTTGCGCTTTGGTGCAACTGCTCCACTTTGGCTGTCCACAGCCGCTCGGCGCTTGGCCAACGCATGCTTGGCCAGCTTTTGCTTCGTCACGTGCTCGTTGTCGTACACCAGGTCGCCATCGCTGAGGGTGCGTGCCGCTTTGCTGTGCTGTGATTTGGCCCGCTGTAAAACAAACTCCAAGTTAGCCAACAAACTAAACATAAATTGGTATTAAAATATTATTAATTTGCAAACCTTTTTAGTATTTTCCGCCTGAGCTGTCACAACTTCCTGCCACTTGCGATCTGCATCGGCGCGTTCGCGATCCTCCAGCTCGAGCTGATCCTTCAGCTCCTGTATGTTAAATGCCTTTGGGTAGAGTAAAGCCTTATTGATTAGCTGTCCGTTGATGCGCTCCTCACGCTTGTACTTGAGCTTGAGGTCGCGCCGCGTGCGCTTGGGAAACATTTGACACATCAACGAGAAATCTGTGCCAATGATTTGGAGGCTTCGATAAAATCGCACCGTGTCATCCGATGTCCAGGTTGGCGTACGCTTATGCCGCTTATAGAATCCATTGTCGCCCGTTGTTTCGTCCATAAGAATAAGCGACGAATTGGCCAAAACCTTGCGAGCTTCCACCTCGGCCGTTGTTTCAATCTCCAACGTTTTCTCATCTATTATCATCTCACCATTTGCGTCAAGTTTCAATTGGGGCACAGGCATAGCTGCATTTGCTGCGGCTGCTGGTTCCGTTTTGGCCTCCAGCAGCTCAGCCGATGTGGGCTTTGAATCATCGGAGGTAACGCTGCCGCCGCTTGTCTCGGCCTTGATGGTGGTCACCAATGGTTTCTGCTCCATTGGATTACTCTCGGGATTGTAAAAGATCATGTCAAACATTTTGAATGTAGACTTATCTGGAATACCCTTGTGAAAACGCGTCTCAAAATCGCGCTTAGCATTAATCCGCTGCTGCGCCTGGCTCTGCGACTTATCATTATCTCCTTTGCGCTGCTTGCCGCCGCCGCCAGCACTGTCCGAGTAAACAGAGCAGCTGGACTCGGTTCGAATACGGCCCATGCCCGGACTCATTACGCCAGCTGGATAGTATTTGGGCGACGCTGCGACCTGCTGCGGCGTCCCACTCGCGCCACTTGCTGAAGAGCCGCTCAAGTAGCGCTCACGCCTCGTGGGCGTGCCTGGCGATTGGTAATCGCCATCGTAATCGGCTGCCAGTGGCGAACCCACGAAGCTGTTGCGCCGCTGCCCAAACACGGGAGTGGGACGCACTCGCTGGCGAGCCTGCGCCTTGCTGGGCGACATGGGAAATCCACCAGGTGTTTTCTGTAAGTCCATCTGGATGACATTGTCATCCAGATCGGAATGAAACACATCGTCCAATTGGCCAACGCTGCTGGCAGCGGGCATTTTAAATGCAACCTCAGCGGCATCCTCTTCTGGACGCTCCTGCTTAGGGGAAGGTAGTGTGTGTGGGAGTGAGAGCGGCTCGGGCTCAGCGCGCAGCTCCGCATCTACATCTTCTCTGCGCGGTTTGCGTTTTATTTGTGATAGATTCGCAGTTGCCTTAATACGTTGCCGTCGCACGGACATGGCGTAACTTATGGATTACGTTTCACGCATTTATTTGGCGAAACAAATTAATGACGAAATTGATGCGACAAGATCTATAGCAACAAATGTGCATCAGCACGAGTTTTCGATGTACAGTGCTGCACAACGCGCAAAAAACTTTTGCTACGAACAGTATGCTGATCAGGCAATGTACAGAGCAAACAAGATTGTTAGAATGACATTTAACATAAAATAGTTAACTTCGAGTTAGAACGCATAATATTTTACCGTATGTTCATGCAGAAATTAATAATAAATCCTCTTTTACATCGACCAGGACTGAAAATACCTATTATGCTTTGAAATTTGAAGTCAAAACATTCCATATGAGATTAGTTTGACTTGAAAACATGGATTACCCCAAAACTTATACTTCAACCGAGGTAATTCCAGAGTGTCAAAATAATAATTAAATTTTAGATTTATAAAAGTTTTGAAGTTAATATTATTGTTAATCTTTATTGCAATACCCTACATACGTAATCGTTCATTCTAATCATTCTTATACTTTAAACATCGATATTTTACCGAGTGATTGCCCAACCAACATACAAAACATATTTTAGTTGAAATCGCATCGATGTCATCACACATTATTGATTTTGCATTGCAAAAACTTATGTAGGTTAAGCAGCTTACCCAGCTTAGAACTGGTGCTGCACACTTTGATACTTTTACAACACTATTTCGAACAACAACAACAATACAAATGCAGGTTGCACGTTTTGAACATAAAATGTGGGCGCTTTGATAACAAAGCAACAACGACGTTAGTCTATATTATATACGTTGAAAGTGTCAACAATCAAAACGAGACAATATCTAAATTAAACAAGTCGAAAGACAAAGCAACTAATGTGACAGGAGGCGTTTGTCAAAATTTGTAACGGAGGAACAGGCAACATTAATAACAGTACAGCCGCTGCCGCTGCCCGACTGTTATGCAAGCAGCGCTGCGACCCCCTCCCACACTTGTGCAGTGCAAGCAACATCAATCAATTAGCCGGTCGCCATGCTGCTAAATCGTGTTATTTCAGCTATTAAAAATCAATCAAGGGAAACCCTGCGGGCCTGGAGTTATCAGTGCGAATCGATAATCGCGCAGCGTTCGCGGCGCCTTCAACAGCTGTTCACCTTTTACCAGTCCGTCTATGGCACCCAAGGACTGAAACAACTCTGGCGCGCGTATTATCGCAGTGAACTCCAGCCGCCTCTGCGCGGCATTATGCTGAGTGCCGTGGGCATAATGGGTCTAAATATGAAGAGGAGTCGCAACGATGGATTCGACTGGACCAAGGAGCGTTTGTCGCTGACGAACTTTGAGTTGTGCCAGCGTGACATAGAGTTCATAAACACGCTGCCTGCTAATAAGCTATGCGAACGCTGCCAGGCAAAGAAGATGAAATACTGCTATTGTTTGCTGGGCAATCAGCGCTGTAAAAAGAATGGCGTCGTAGCACCCAAGGTCGATTCATCAATGAAAGAGGAGCAAGTGGCCAGCATAAGTAACTGTCGTAAGTCAATGAATCTGGACATTCGTGCGCCGGAGGGCCCAATGCGCATACAGGCACAGGAGGACCGCAACTGGGAGCCATACTTTAGTAAGAACGAGTTTAGCATTTGGCGGCGCGAAGAACGATCCTCGCTCTACTCGTACAAGGTATATGCACGGTTTGATGATATTACTGCCGATGATTTTCTGCATGTCCAAACGGATCTGGACTATCGTAGGCAATGGGACGATACAGCACTGAGGCTAGAGCTGATTAGCGAGGATCCAGTGCCCAACAGTAATTCGCATCTCATCTACTGGGAAATGCAGTGGCCCCGTCTGTTTGCCAATCGGGACTATGTGTACTGTCGACGGTACCACAAGGACGATAACACCAAGCTGATATTCATCTGCAGTCGCGCGGCCGATCACACCACATACCCAGCTATATCGGGAAAGGTGCGCGTTACCGACTATTGGAGTCTGATGGTCATCAAGCCATTCCGTGGCTTCCACGAACCGGGACTGCACTTTGTTCTCACATACTACGACGATCCGGGCATACCCATACCACAAAATATCAAGTCGTGGGTCGCCCAAAAGCAGATGCCAGAGTTTCTCACCAAAATGTATGTGGCAACCAAAAACTATGCCTGTTCACGCGCCATCAAAATGAAGGATATGTTCAACAGCTTTACTATCATAAACGATGAGTACACGGCCAACGAACAACGGGGCAGCTGGCTGGGCACTCTCAGTCGACACAGGCGCAAGCTGAACAATGATTCTGAGCCCGAGCGCTGAACTACAAAAAACTGCAGTTCCTCCTGACAGTCCAGTGAGCAATTAAGAAACACACATATATATATAGATATATTCATATATATATGAAAAACTCATACAGCAAAGTAATAGCAACTGCAATATATCCCTCTTTATCAACTGATGTTGTAATTCATATTTAAGTATACACATAATTATTATGCATAATTAGGGATCATCGAGTGTCTAGAATTAACCAAATTTATTCATGAACTGTGCTAATGTGCAATAAAACTATTCGCAACTTGGAGGCATTTAAAATGTTAAATCTTGTGTGCCACACTGAAGTAAACGTAATTTAGCTACAAACATGTACAACACATACATTATATATATATATAAATACACTTATATATATATTCAAACAACATACTGATTAAGCTTAGAAGCTTGTTTTTAAAGCAACTTAATAGACATTATTGAAATTATACATACATACAAAACACATGTAAAAATAAATACGAAACACATTGAAATACAAACTACATTGAAATTGGGAGCCGAAAAAAGTTCACTAGTATTTTGCTAGTAAAACTAAACAATTAAAAACTCAATTACAAACATGTGCTTTCAGGGTAAGAACATAAAAGACAAGGCTTCAAACAATTTGCTATATAAACAAAATTTATTAGGGATTTGCATTCGGCTTACCGAAGCTTAGATACCCTTGCAAAACAATAAAAGGGATTATTTTTTTTTTAGTCAAAGTCTTTTCGTAAGTAAAATTAGCAGTTCACAAAATTTAGAACACTTTGCAAGGGCTAAGAAGACAATAAAGGTTAATACAAAATTAATACGTTATGTGTCAGAGAGATTCGATTAGAGATTGTTACGGGCTTCTCATCACAGCTCGCTGTGCTCCTTGGCACTGGGGGGATTGTTCATAAAGGCTATGAAGTCTTTGCTGGTACGTCCGCCGTTGTATTCAAGCTTGGTTTTGAGGTAAGAGAAATATGTTATGGTAGGATAGCCGCGTACATTGTACTTGGCGCACAGGGCTGCGTATTTGGTGCAATCCACGGCAACGAAGGCAATGCGCGGATCGTCTTGCAGAGCATTTGCTGCAGCCGTGAATTCCGGCTTTGTGTGCTTACAGTGCCCACACCCTGAAAAGTGATCCAATTAATGCAAACTCATATTTGGCATATGCGATTAACTTACATGGCGCATAGAACATGACCAGAGCATGCTTCTTGCGCTTCAGTGTTGAGCTAAAGGTTTCGTCATTGGGAAAGTGCACCTCGGTGCTTCCCTCCTCTTCCTCCCAGCTTTTCTCTGGCGGCGGCGGCGGTGGTGGCTCTTTGGGATCCCGCATGAAATTCACGATTTTGGATGCATCGCGAACGTTAACATCGAATTTGTAGACACCATTGGCAAAATATTTCACCGTTGGATAGCCCTTGACCTTGTATTTCTCGCCTATCGCTGGCTCCTTAGTGGCATCGAGTGCAGCGAGCATTCCCGGCACATTGTTCTGCTTCATTTCGAGCGCTGCCTTTTCGTACTCGGGTTTCATGCGCTTGCAGTGACCGCACCAAGGAGCATAGAACATAACTAGCACAGATTTCTCATCCAGTAGCGCCGGCTCAAAGCCCTGCGTGGTCAGGTGAACGATCTCCGAGTTGGTATCGGCCGACCAGTCCGGTTCTTTCGGCTTGGGCGTTGGCTTCACATTGGGATTGAGCATAAAGGCTACGATCGCGTCTTTGGTATTCTCGCCCTCGTAGGTGAACCGCATTTTTCCATTCTCAAAGTAAATCAATGTGGGAAAACCTGCCAATGAAATGGGAAATTAGTTTTAAAAAGTTTAAATTAAATTTGATCATGTTTATTACCAGTTAGGTTAAACAACTTGCGCACAGGCGCGTTTTCCTGGCGTTCAACATTCATGGCTGCCAACAGATATCCACCCTGCGCCTTCAGCTCGGTAGCTGCTTTGCTGTAGTCCGGCTTCATGCGCTTGCAGAAGCCGCACCAAGGCACATGGAACATGACCAGCATGGGCCTTATGTCTTTGCGCAGATGTTTGGTGAAGGTGGCGGCGTCGTTAAAGTGCAACACATCCACGCCAGCGGGGTCCTCTTCCCAGGGCAAGTCACCAACCGGATCGCGCATAAACGTGACCATGGAGCCAACGTTCAGCTGACGATCGTAGTCCTTGTGAAAGTCGCCGTCTTTGTAGTGCCGCAGGGCGTACGGTGCTGGCGTAATCTTAAGCTTCTTGCAGAGCTTTTTTCGTTCCTGATTGGCGCAGTCCACGTACAACATGGTGCCTGTGCCGCGTATCGTTTCTGCCGCCTCCCGGAATACCTTCAACTCGGCCGCAGCTTCCTTAGCGCTCGATACATACAGGACCAGAACGTTGTTCTTGGTGCGCAGCAGTTTCTTGAAGTCCTTGTAGTCAGCGATGTCCTCCTGCACAGCGGAGGCTTTCGATTTGGCGGCAACAAGTGCCGCCGCCACCAGCAGCAGGAGCAGAAGCAGCCGCACAAACTGACGGTGACTCGACATTACGTTTATCTTCGCACTTTAAACTTAATAAGAGTAACTAGCTAATTTAATAATAGGTGGAAGTGTTTTAACTAATGTAATAAATGCATTATTTCTTTTCAACAGATCAACAATTACAACTGAAAATGCCGATGAAAACGTCAGCGTTTAGCCGCAGCGTTGCCACATCGCAACAAAGACTGTTGCTCCAAGCGCTACCATGTTTATACGTCAATTATAGCAGGTTTCAAATGTCATATACATCAAAACTTAAATTGAATGAAATAACTTATATTAAAAGGAATAATTTTTATGCTACGAAAGAGTGCTTAAAAAGTGAATATGCTTTTTTTTTTACTGAAACCTTTTGCGGCGCATAAACGGAAAAAGCGATGAATTTGAAAATAAAATGCACCGCTGTCAAATTTACGTGGCAGTTGGCAACACTAGTCCACAACTCTGACACATTAACAAGAGGCAGAAGAAGCAGCACGACAGCAAGTTTTTACAATCTAGCCGCAGTGGATTTAACTTTGATTAGCTGTAGTAGGATATTATTGAACGAGAAGCTCAGCCCGTATAAAGATGCCCCTTAAATTGGACATCAAGCGTCGCCTGACGTCGCGCTCGGACCGTGTCAAGTGCGTCGATCTGCATCCGGCCGAACCGTGGATGTTGTGTGCGCTATACAATGGCCACGTACACATCATGAATTATGAGAACCAGCAATTGGTCAAAGATTTCGAGGTGTGCGATGTGCCCGTCCGCTCGGCGCGCTTCGTGGCGCGCAAGAATTGGATTATAACCGGATCCGATGATATGCAAATTCGCATTTTTAACTACAACACACTGGAGAAGGTCCATTCGTACGAGGCGCACTCGGATTATCTGCGCTGCATTGCCGTGCATCCCACACAGCCCCTGGTGCTGACCAGCAGCGGTATGTTTGCGAATTAATAAACATAGAATTTCGATATTTGATATAATATCGATCTGTGCTCGTAAAAGAGTCTCTCATGTCTGTCATAAACAAACAACGGGCTGACCTCAATCAAGTAAAAGCTTGTGCGGCATCATGATTTTCCTTTTACAATGCATCAGTAACTAAACAAATCAGAAAGACCTGACGTGTCCATCTGTCTATATCTAAGGCTTCTTATATACATAAATATCAAATATGTCACATACATATATTATTCAAAAACTCATAATGATTTCATCATTTTGTTTACAGATGATATGCTTATTAAATTGTGGAACTGGGAGAAGTTGTGGGCCTGTCAGCGCGTCTTCGAGGGTCACACGCACTATGTCATGCAGATTGTGTTCAATCCCAAGGATAACAATACATTTGCCTCCGCATCCTTGGATCGCACCGTTAAGGTGTGGCAATTGGGTTCCAATTTTGCCAACTTTACGCTGGAGGGACACGAAAAGGGCGTCAACTGTGTGGACTATTATCACGGCGGCGACAAGCCGTATCTAATTTCTGGCGCCGACGATCGCTTAGTCAAGATCTGGGACTATCAAAACAAGACGTGCGTGCAAACGCTCGAGGGACACGCCCAAAATATTTCGGCCGTGTGTTTCCATCCCGAGTTGCCAATTGTGCTGACCGGCTCCGAAGATGGCACCGTGCGCATTTGGCATTCGGGCACGTATCGGCTGGAGACTTGCTTAAACTATGGATTCGAACGCGTTTGGACAATTTCCAGCATGCGCGGCACCAATAATGTTGCCCTGGGCTACGACGAAGGCTCCATCATCATCAAGGTGGGCCGCGAGGAACCGGCCATGTCCATGGATGTGGTGGGCGGCAAGATCATTTGGGCCAAACACTCTGAAATGCAACAGGTAAGTTTTATTTAAATACTTCGCACCAGTTTTACACATTTAAATGATCCTTAGGTCAATCTGAAAACAATTGCCGACGGCACCGAGATTAAGGACGGCGAGCGCCTGCCGGTTGCCGTTAAGGATATGGGCGCCTGTGAGATCTATCCACAGACCATAGCACACAATCCCAACGGCCGCTTTGTGGTCGTCTGCGGCGATGGCGAGTACATTATCTATACGTCCATGGCGCTGCGCAACAAAGCCTTTGGGTCAGCCCAGGAGTTTGTCTGGGCGCTGGAGAGCAACGAGTATGCCATTCGCGAGAACAACGGCACTGTGCGGCTGTTCCGCAACTTTAAGGAGCGCAAGAGCTTCACACCCGAATACGGCGCCGAGAGTGTTTATGGCGGCTACTACTTTGGCGTGAAGACCTCCTCGGGCTTGGCGTTCTACGATTGGGAATCGCTGCAGTTGGTGCGACGCATCGAAGTGCAGCCACGTAATGTATTCTGGAATGAGAGCGGTAGCCTTGTGTGCCTGGCCACCGATGACTCGTACTTTATATTGGCCGTGGACACGGCACAAATCGCCAATGCGCTGGAGACAAAGGAAGGCCTGGAGGACGATGGCGTTGAAAGTGCTTTTAATGTGCTGGGTGAGTTAAAATCAAAACATGCTATTTGTGATACATTGGGTGTCCTCTAAGATCATCAGCAAAAGTTGTGCTAATGTTTTTCTTCACTTGTTTCCTTTGCAGGCGAAGTTTCGGAGGCGGTGAAAACTGGATTATGGGTTGGTGATTGCTTTATTTATACGAATTCGGTCAATCGCATTAACTACTATGTGGGTGGAGAGATTGTGACCATCTCGCATTTGGATCGCACCATGTACTTGCTGGGCTATGTGCCCAAGGACAATCGCCTTTACTTGGGAGACAAGGAGCTGAATGTGATTAGCTTCTGCCTGCAGCTGTCCGTGCTGGAGTACCAGACGGCCGTGATGCGTCGCGACTTCGAGCGCGCCGATCTTGTGCTGCCCACCATACCGAAGGAGCACCGCACGCGAGTGGCACATTTCCTGGAGAAGCAGGGCTTCAAGGAACAAGCGCTGCAGGTGTCCACCGATCCGGATCATAAATTTGATCTGGCATTGCAAATTGGTGAGCTGGACATCGCAGTCAAGCTGGCACGCGAGGCGGAGAACTCACAGAAGTGGTCGCAGCTGGCCGATGTGGCGGCGCGCAAGAATAACATGACCCTGGTCAAGGAGTGCATGCAGAAGGCGAATGACTTTAGCGGCTTGCTGCTGCTCTCCACTGCGTCGGGCGATGCTCAGATGCTGGAGGAGGTGGGTGCGACCAGTTCGGCTCAAGGACGCCACAATATTGCATTCCTGTCCGCCTTTCTTCGTTCCGATGTGGACCGTTGTCTTGAGATTCTCATCGAGACAAATCGCCTGCCCGAGGCGGCGTTCTTTGCGCGCACTTACTTGCCTAGCCAAATGTCCCGAGTGGTTGAACTGTGGCGCGAGGAGCTGGGCAAGGTCAACGAGAAAGCGGGCCAGTCGCTGGCCGATCCAGCACAGTATACAAATCTCTTTCCGGGTCTGGGCGATGCGCTACGCGTGGAGGAACATCTGCAGGAGGAGCGAGCACGCAAGGCGCCAGCCCGTCTGGCTGCACAGCTGCCACTGAATAGTGAGCGGAATCCACTGGAGGAGCTGCAGGCAGTCGAGCAACGCAGTGGAGACGGTCAGCTGGAGGAGAAGGAGAAGCCGGCGTTTGTGCCAGCGTCTGTGCCCACAGCTAGCAGCACAAAACCGGTTACAGCAGCAGTCCCAATTGGCGTCAGCGAGGACGATGACGACGATTTGGATTTGGAGATCGATGGCATAACGTTGGATGACAACATTGATACGACAGATGTCAATCTCGATGATGACTTTCTGAGCGATGATTAGATGCGAAGGGTAACCACAAAGCACACGCTGTATTCGATAATATGGATATAAATGCCGTAAATTCTTTTGTTGATTCGGGAAAAGCGTTCCAAAAATCACGCAAACAAAAGCAACTAATTCCACATACACACACACAAACAAACACTTGCATTCACTTTTGATTTGATTGAATGAATGTTTCCCGTGCATTAATTATACAAATTAAAAATATATATATATATATAATGTAAAACAATTATGCAGCAACATCCAATTGCAATAAAATATATTTAAAAAAATAGAAAATGGCGCTTCGTCTTCTTCTTATCGTTTGACATTCCTGTCAAAGCACAGACAGCGTTGCCACTGGGCGAGCTGTCATTTTAAATAAATACGGCAACACAACAGCATCTCAAATACATATATACGCAGATTTCGTGTGTGCGTCTGGATTTTGCTGTATTTTTTATTTAAGAATGAATTATTAATAAACAATTAATAAATTATTATTAAATAAAAAACAGTATAAAACCGCCAATAAACCGTAAGTAACGATCGACCGGCACAAGTGTCATATGACAACTATGTGCTCTATTGAGAGCTTATTGATTTTTTCAAGCGACGTTGCAATTATTTTGCAGATACACAAAGTCTATAATTAATTACGTTGAAGATGGAACCGAACAACTATCATACCCACGAACAGCAACAGCAACAACAACACCAGCACTTGCGCGAGCAACAAATGCATTTGCAACACCTCCATCAGCAGCAACAACTACAACAACAGCAACTACAACAACACCAACAACAACAACAACAACAGCAGCAGCAACTGCATCAGCCCATGCAGGCGGGTTTTGCACCGCGTCGTCAATATGATAGCATGGGTAATTCGCCTGCTTCCATTGCAGCTGCTTGCTTGGCGAATGGCAATGTCAACTCCTCGATGGCGAAGCCGGCAATGATGCAACGACCAAAACTTAAAAAGGAGAAACAGCTGCAGGCGCTGCAGCAGCAGCAGCAACAGCAGCTGTCGGAGTTAAGTGGCGTTTCCAGCGCCGCCATGCTGCCCACCGAGGAGACGCTCAAGTTTGTCAACGAAACGGACGCCAACGGGCTGACCATGAAGACGCCGGTCAGCATTTTGCAGGAATTGCTGAGCCGACGCGGAATCACGCCCGGCTACGAGTTGGTGCAGATCGAGGGGGCTATACACGAGCCGACATTTCGGTTTCGGGTCTCGTTCAAGGACAAGGACACGCCCTTTACCGCCATGGGCGCTGGTCGTTCCAAGAAAGAGGCTAAACATGCCGCCGCACGCGCTCTAATCGACAAGCTAATCGGAGTCCAGTTGGAATCCCAGGGCAATGCGGCGGTAGCAGCAGCGGCTGTGAGCTGCTCCATGGCGGGCAGCGGTGGCGACGGCAATGCCAATGTCAGTGGCAGCGGCGAGTAATTATTAATACCCTAATTACGCAAACTTAAAAGTGTAGCTAATGTTATTTGTTTGTTTTTGTTGATCTCTGCCAGCGGTAGCGATAAGATCGTCGGCAATCCCATAGGTTGGCTGCAGGAGATGTGTATGCAGCGTCGCTGGCCGCCGCCGTCGTATGAAACGGAAACGGAGGTCGGCCTGCCCCACGAGAGGCTATTCACCATTGCGTGCACCATATTGAACTATCGCGAGGTGGGCAAGGGCAAGAGTAAGAAGATCGCCAAGCGCTTGGCCGCCCATAAGATGTGGACACGACTGCAGGAGACGCCAATCGATGCTGCCAAAATCAATGATAGCCTCTGCAGCGAACTGGAGGGCGATGTGAGTAAATTATCGCTTGTAGACGACTTGCAGCCCGTTATGTCAAAGAGCCTAACTCCAAGACGGTTTTACGAGCGCATCTCTCCAGTTATAGACATTATAGATATTTAGAGCTTATCAACTTTCCATATTTTTTATTTTTCAAATTTTTTATTTACTTTAAACGTCGTCCTTCTGATCAAACATTCTTCTTCAGTTTTTGTAGCTCTCGTTATTGTTATTATTATATTTGTTTTGTTTAACCAACTGCATACAACGCTGTGCAGTAATGCAATATAGCAACTACATTAAAACATACAACAACTAACATGCAGTGCTTTTATTTTGTTAACACTTTGTGACTTTTTGGGCTTAACCTTAAAAAACATTAATAACTTTTGTCTAACCACTTTTGTTGTGGGCTGAAAGCTTTTTAAAAAACACCTGCATATTCTTCATAATTAAATTGTTCATTCGTTTAAATTATAATTTAATTAAATGCTTGCTAATTTTAAAGTTTAATCAACATGTTATTTGTGTTTTATGGTTTGGCATGAGTGCACTTTAGGCAGTTTTCTTGTGAACACGCACATCTGTCCATCATCTTTATTTTGTTCGTTTGTGATATATTTCAACTCACCATTGAGTGGCGAGAGTTTGTGCGTATTAAAAGAAAAAGTTGCGCTCTTATTTACAGCCCCGCATTAACGATAACTATTATGGTGATTTGAAAGATATCACTGTGCCCACACTGACCACGCTGCACAGTAATAAAGTGTCGCAGTTCCATAAGACTCTGAAAAATGCGACCGGCAAAAAACTGCTTAAATTACAGGTAAACCCCATGTGGCTGCTAGAGCTACTAACCAGCTGAGTACAGGCGAAGTTAAAATGGAATTTTGAATGTCTTTCTAATGCCGCTTAAAACACAAATGTATTTAATTTGTTTATTTTTATTCCGCTTTCAGAAGACTTGCCTGAAGAGCTCGAAGATTGACTATGTTAAGCTGCTTTTGGAGATTGCTGTCGAGAATCAGTTCGAGGTTACCTACGTGGATATTGAGGAGAGGACGTTTAGCGGCCAGTTTCAGTGCCTGGTGCAGTTATCCACGTTGCCAGTCGGCGTTTGCCATGGCACTGGGTCAACGGCTTCTGAGGCACAGCGACATGCAGCTCAGAATGCCCTTGAGTATCTCAAGATTATGACCAAAAAGTAGGCCACAAACTGAATAGCAAAATCTAAACGCACATTACGACGACGGAGAAAATTGGAACGTCCTTATTAGCCCTGTATTCCGTGGTTCTCAGCGACAACACTTAACACACTGTATTTACTATTTATGATTTTGTTTTGATCTTTAGTTCATCGCTATGACTTTATACCTGATCTGTACTATTCGCAAATCGTAGATATTAAATACCTTAATACGAATTATACACCAGCTAATTGATTCATAGTCGATTAACATTGAATGCAAGATCTACACCTAAGAATCGTAAAGTAATTGACCGACATATTGAATATACATTTTCAGGGATTTTTCACACACTAAAGAAAACCCAAAATGCTTAACGATAATGTTGCACCCTAATTTTAACGAACAATGACTATTTGTAAAATACATAGGTTTAAACTTTTTATATAATTGTGAATTAATTAAGAAATGTTATTTTTTGATCTTAACAAACATAATTTATTAACAAATTGTTGTAAAAAAAAGTTGGACAACACGCAACATCAATGCCAGTTAATGGAAACAAGGTAAAACAAAACCAATAAATATTTAATAAAGAATTTTAGAACTACATTCAAAGTTCACTTATTAGATGGGGAGAAATGTGAAGGGGAATCCCCTTAGATAACTTTTAATGTAAGCAGTGCTCTTCATTTGTATTGGATTGCATCTGTTAGCCGACTTTTCTAGAAACTTTGAACTCATAAATATATAAATAACCATAAAGAGTAAAAATTCACATATGATATAGAAAGATATATATTTATTTTAAGTATGCAATACTTAAGCTAGACTAAAGACTAAGTGGCGTTATAAACTATTTACATAAACCGAATGTAGCTGCAGCTTTTTTAACGCAATTCGTTGGTGCTGCCGCGTTGTGCAAATGGTAATTAAACTATTTCTTTTTACGGTCCTGCGTGCACTTGGGACAAAACCATTTCCCCTTTGGCTTTGTGGTGAGACCGACACAGGCAAAGTGAAACCACTCAATGGGACACTGTACAAAATAAAAGCAACAATAGGTTAAACCAAAATGATTATAAACAATAGATTTGTAAACGTACATCTGGATTGTCACAGCCAATCATCTCGCCGTAGGAAACTTGGTGACATAGGCAATACGTTGGTTCGTTTGGATCCACAGGCATGTCCATGACATCGCTGGGATGTGTTGCCGTCGTGTGGCAAGATTCCTTCTCTGAATCATCAACATCAACCACTTTCTACACGGGATGGTGAAAGAGAAAAAATAGTTAATAATTGATATTCAAAACGTAGACTTCGTAAAAGATCATGCAAAGAGGTCAAATATAAATGAAAATTGCAAAATTGACTAAACAGCTATATATAAATACACTGCAAATAAACAACCACGACGGGACATATGAGGATAATGGGCGGGAACATAAGTGCAAGCAAACCATCGTAAGTATTCAGGGATTTTGCTACTGTGTAGGCTACCAGGCAAAACAAACTAAACAGTTTTAAGGAAAGAGTAACAAATATAATAAGACAAATATTTATATATAATGAGTAATGTTGATGAAGATGATTTACCTTTTGAGCGCCCCCCTTGCGAGTTTCTTTTTCTTGAATTACCTTGGACTTTTTCTTTTTGCTACCTTGACCAGCACTGCTGCTAGCATTTAGATTAGCCCCGATTGCGCTGTTCGATTGACTGCCACGCCCAGTTTCCTCATCCGAGGATGCTGGTTTTTTCTTTTTCCCCGTCGCCTTGCCGTCCTTAGTTTTTTTGCGTCCACCCTCTGCAAAACATTATCGAAAATAATAGAATAAAGTGACTTTGTACTTTGTTTACATACTTTTGGCAACCGCTTCCTCGGACTTGGCGCGAGTTGATGAGGCCTTCTCTTGAATCTCGCCCTCGAAGCGCGCCAAATCATTGTCCAGCCTACGGATTTGCTTATCCACCAGCTCATACGTTTGTATGGCCAGCTGCACCTTATCATCGCTGTATTCCTTCGCCTTGCCAAACAGCGCCTTAATGTCCTCCAATCGCTCCTTGCGCTCTTCCTCGCTCATTGTCCCATTATCGGCGGTTAGCTTGCGCATAAAGTCTTTCGCATGGCTGTCGATGCTTTTCATCGCAGTTTGTGCCCTATCATCCAATTTTCTCATCAACTTGAAGTTTCGCTCTAGTTCGGTGGGCAGCGATTCCAAACCTATTAAGAAATTGAGTTTAATTCGCTACTTCAAAACGTATTTTATTTTGCATACCGTCTAAATAGTTTTCCAAATATATAGCTGATGACATTTTACTATTATTGTTGCGTGGTCTCCTTTAATTCTTTTTTCTTTTGCGCTAATTACAGTTTACTAACAAAAGTTGAGCGTCTATTTACGACGTGCCAACAGCTGTTGTTCTGTGTGTGTGTAGCAATGTATCAACTCTTATCGATAGTATTTAATTTTCGACAGCATTGGTATCGAGTGCTATCTCACTCTAATATCTTGACTGTGAAAATGCCATTAGTTTCAGGTGACCTTTATGCTGTCACTTGTTAATATAATAATATTTATATATAATATTTAAAAAAAACACTTAAAATTTTAATTACATATATGTATTTATTCGATTCAGAAGTACAAATAAATATTTTGTTTACCATTACCATTCAACATAACAGGTGTAAATATCGATAACACATTCATTGCTCCGAAAATACGATGTACAACACTGCTGGGCACAGCTGCTTTTTTGCGCTGGTCAACATTGCAGGCAGTAGCCCACCAAGAAAAAAAGCAAAATGCAACAGAACAGCTAAAAAATACGCGGAACATGTGCTGTTACGCTATAAAACATTAAAGAACGCATCAGTTTTGGGCGACAGCAGCATGTATAAGAAATTGCGAAAGATGTTGCCCCTCATGCGGCCGGTGCACTGGCTTATACTCGCCATCATCGCTATCGTCACTTGTTACTGGTTGCTGGAGATTCGATTAGAACACGGTACGTAGAGATATTTCGTACCACGTATTTGTTTTAAAAATTACCCTTTTACTTGAACTCACAGCTTTTAAGCCACTGACTAAGCTCACAGGCAGAAGCAGCACGCAAACGGAACAATCGTCACTTGCCCGGATTATTCCCACGTTCGATCACTTCGACTATGAGGAACAATTGGTGGTGCTCTACAATCGTGTGCCAAAGACTGGCTCAACCAGTTTCGTGAATATAGCCTATGATCTGTGCAAACAGAACAGATATCACGTCTTGCATATTAATGTCACTGCCAATATGCACGTCCTATCGTTGCCAAACCAGGTAAGTCTCTCAGGCATTGTCCCCAAAGCATACGAAGTTAACCGTTTAGTTTTTTATTTTTTTAGATCTCCTTTGTACAAAATGTGACCAAGTGGCATGAAATGAAGCCAGCGCTGTACCACGGTCACATGGCATTCCTTGATTTCTCCAAGTAAATAAGTGAACTAAATTATATGTATGTCATTATATGTATATTATCTATTTGATAGATTCCAAATCGCACACAAGCCAATCTACATTAATCTGGTGCGCAGGCCACTGGATAGACTCGTCTCCTATTACTACTTTTTGCGCTATGGCGATAATTATCGCCCTAATCTGGTGCGAAAGAAGGCAGGCAATAAAATTGTAAGTATAACAAAAGATAACTTTATAAATACACATCCCTCATTGAAACTTTACTTATGCAGACCTTTGATGAGTGCGTGGTTCAAAAGCAGCCCGACTGTGATCCCAAAAATATGTGGCTACAAATTCCATTCTTTTGTGGCCATGCTGCCGAGTGCTGGGAACCCGGCAGCGATTGGGCCTTAAAACAGGCCAAACGCAATTTGGTCAACGAATATTTTCTAGTCGGCGTCACAGAACAAATGTACGAATTTGTTGATCTGCTTGAAAGATCGCTGCCTAGGTGAGTTTAAATTGTATATTGTCCATTAACTTAAGTCCTATTTAAAAGTCTTTTCAACACACAGAATCTTTCAAGGCTTTCGTGAGCACTATCAAAACTCCAATAAATCTCATTTACGTGTAACGTCATCAAAGTTACCGCCTAGTGAATCTACCATAGAGATCATACAGAGATCAAAGATATGGCAAATGGAAAACGATTTGTACGAATTTGCGCTGGAACAGTTTGAATTTAGCAAGAAAAAGCTCATGCAGCCCGATAATAAGCATTTGCAACAGTTTATGTACGAGAAAATACGACCCAAATGATTGTATTGGAAATACAGGGGTAACAAGGGAAAGCATCGGAATAGAGAAGGCAAGTTGCGTCTAAAGGGTGGTATCTAGTAAAACAGAAAACGGTGTATAATAGTTTAAGATATTAATTCTTATTGTTTAATATTGTATATAGCTTCTCTAGATCTGATCTGTACTTAAAATCAAGCAAACAATTCGTGAAAGACACTTAAGACTAACATTGAATATCGTTGACATATTAATGATCTTTTTGTATGAACGCGTATATAGTTATTTTAAGTAATTCATACCGTTAAACAAAACAACGCTTTCTTAGAGTTATGTAAGCAATTATTAGCAACAATTTGTAACAACTATTCGAAGCACAATGAATTAAGTCATTCGTTTAGTAAATTGTACTCCATATATAAATATTTGACAATACCACGTAAAGCAAGCCCAGAAATTGAATTCTTGAAATATTAGCTGGGTTTGCGCATACAATTACCAATTAGTTAGCTAGCGATAAAAACATATTGTGTAAGTTTAATGATATTATATTGTACTCTTAAAATGTATATCAGCTATTAGCACTTGTAACTGAGAAACTCATCAAGTCATATACATGTAAATACATGTTCACTATCACTATAACTAAAAGTATCTTAGACTAAACGACTAGTATCTCAATCATCAGCTGTCTGGGAGCGATTAGTGGCATGCAACTGGTCAATTGATTAGAACTGTCGATTGCCTGCATACTTTGTGAACATGCACCTGTCTATATATACTATTTATTGACTGCTTAATATTTGTTTTCCGTTAACAGTAGCGGTAATCAGCCGGTGCGAAATTCCATTGAACTTTTGAAGCTGACGTAGCTCGATTATCGATTGACTAAACGACTGTCCGGCGGGCTGGCGCTGAGGTAAAAAGCTGGGGCTAAAGCAGAAATCGAAATTGAATTATATTTCGGGCACACAAGTGAAATACTTAATTAATTGCTCGGTCGCCTGAATACGAAGACAATGAGTTTGCATTATCGACAGTTGAACATTTGAACGTAGACACGCAAGTCGTCGCATCGTTCGACTTGGGGCCCGTTTCGTATCTTACTTTCAAGCAGTTAATTATGAAGTAGTGCTAAGCGTTAAAAGTGGTTAAAACAAAGTGCGAGCGCTTAGATTTCGAACCCAGCCGGCAGGTATTATTATTACAATTGTAGCGACGTGTGCGAGATTTACGACGTGTTTTTATTGTATCATATGTACATATGTATGTATATGTACTATATAAATATGCTAAGGTATCTCCTCTCCAACGCTGGATTGGGCTAATACTGGTTATGTGTAATGAGCGGGTTTGAGATTGAACGTTCAAAAGTTCAACAATAATTAAGTCCAGTGATTATACTGAGTCGAAGGCACATAGTATGTACATAGTACACGGTATATAACAGCTGTGAACACGTAAGGTTGCGAATTATTTCTAGGCGATTAACGTAAGATGTGTGAAATTGGTGTATAACAGTTGAAAGCTTACATAAGTGTGCGTGCGTGTGTGTGTATGTTTTGGCTTTGACCTTAACCCTAGTGCTGTTTTCAGTGTTGTACATTTCTTCTTGGCTTATAAGTGTTAGCGTCAGTGCTCGAAATTTTCAAAGTAAACCGCTGTATAACAGCTAACGAAGCATGCACTTTCCAACTCGCTCACACTAGCCACAATTAATCGCTTTGTGTTTTATTTATATACATATGAACGTATGTATGTGCTCGCATGTATGTGTACGTTCATACATTACTTCTTAACTACCTCGATACACATCCGATGCGGGTATAAAACTGTTGAATAAGCAGCACTATATTTTCAGTCTTTAAACGTGCTGAGACGAAGCTAGACCACAGTGAAAAGCCGCCTAAGCCTAAGAAACTCAAACTAAACATATCCCCAGGAGAAAACGCAATCTGAGGATTTAAACCTATAAACTTTTGGAATAAGCTGAGTCCGTATTAACATTTGGTAAGTTGTTAACTTTGTAAGTGCAATAACTTTTACTTTCGATCCGATGCGTGCGCACTTAATGCATTCTGTTTTGGGTTCGTTGCGTTCGCTTTTTGGCGCGTTACTTTTGTTTTTTCCTGTTTCTTTTGCGCGCCTGCCCTTTGCATAATGAGGAGCAAAATTTCAATGTCTAGTGAGGGAGAAGGCAAGACAACAAATGCACTTCTTACCTACTCGTTGCATTTGCACACTTCCCAGCACTGCCAAACTGTTCGAAGTGCTCTCTGTTCCTTTTGCATTTACATTCGGCAATGCGTTCTATTGTTGCTCGTTGTAAAAGGGCCATTGTAAGCGTGTCGTCTGTGTGTGTAAAGGAAGCATGCGTAAAGCAAACTTAACGAATAGTGTAAAATTTACGTGAAAAGTTCAATAAACGTTTAGCATTGACACAGATCGACAAGCGGTTCCTGTTCAAGTGCAACGGCAAATGCATTTTATCGTTATTTGCGCGACGCAATTAACGTGAATATTATTATTTATTTAAATCAAAACCGCGAGACGAGTAGCTGAAAGCGAGTTTTTTTTGCATCTGTCCCAATGGCAACTGCAACGAGCTGCTTGCCTAGGACAACAGCTGTCGCCGCTGTCCCCGCCGCCGATGCGGCCGCCATTGATTCAGGTAAGACGGGCAAGACTCACACACACATACAAACAAACTTGCTTGTATGTTCGTACGCACGCTTATTTACCTTTTATAATACGTTTTTGGCACGTAAGGTTAAAGCACTTTTTGAATTGGACTTGGGCTCGCCCTTGCCATTTACTACATAACTTAACGTTTAATACACGTTTTTATTTTCGCCAAGACTTCTGACCTCAAAGTTTCTTGACATTTATCTCGTCACCCAAAGTGCGACTTGTCTGTCATGGTCTTTTATTATTAACCCTTTTTGCATTTTCACTGCAATTTAAATTTTTTTTATTTCCAATGAATTTTGTTAAACTTTCTTTGATTTTTTTTAAAGATTTTGATGATACTGAACAAAGATAACAACTAATTTATTAACTTTGTAAAAAAAAGTTGAAATAAATTTAATAATTTTATAAACAATATTTTTGCTAAACAGCAATTAAACTCTATATCCGGAAAAAACCCAAAAGTTTTGGCTCCAGCAGTAAAGTGACTAAAAATTGCATTTATATCATTTTTTATAGTTAATGTTTTGTTTTAATTCTGGCCTTAATGACTCTATATATTGTAGATAAGGCAGACTTGTTAAATCTTTTTTAATATTTGCTACTAAGTTCAGTATACATAAAGCAGCAATTTCAGAAATAGAAGACTTGATATAAAAGATATAGGATATAAGCAATAGAAGCTTAACATTATTATCGAGGTTTTTCACAATTTCTTAAAAAACAGTTCATTTTAAATAAAGCTCGGATAATATAACAGTTTTGGCTTATTAAATAATATTATAGCTCCCTAACATAGATAGACACATATATAAACTTTGGCTTGTAATTGCTTTTTGGTACTCAAGATTAAATAATAATCTTGTCAGATATTAATGAATTTATTCCCATAGTGGGGGCTAAGCACACTTACATGTATATTATCTATGTATTAATTCAAGTGGGCTTAAATGTGTCTCACAACAGCTTACAGCTGGGCTTAGGGTATTTCCTAGTTGGGAACTTTTGAGAAGACGGCTCTTACTTTTATACAGAATTGTATATAAGCAAAATGAATTATTTTTTAATTTAAACAATTTGTTTACTCGCAGAACACTTCAGACTTTGAACAGACAGATTATTAATTACATCGTTTCAGTTTTAATTAGATGCCTAACTCTAAATGTAATGTTATTTTGAAAACTAGCTTTTACGCCTGTCAGCCAACAGAAGCTTTATTTGTCAGCCAGTTTTGAGCACAACTTAACAAAAGCCATAAATGACAACCGAGCGTTTGTGCACTCAAATAACTAATGAATGGATATTTGTGAATAGTATTTGTGATTCGAAGGCGCTTCACGCACGTGTTGGCGTCGATTAGACCAAAAAACTGAAAAAAAGCTGGCGAAACAACTTGTACCAAGCCCATGGCTGGGGTGTTGCCCGAAACGTGTTGGCCATATATACTCGGGCAAT
The DNA here is from genome assembly GCA_004143845.1 of Drosophila lacertosa. Classification (NCBI taxonomy): domain Eukaryota; kingdom Metazoa; phylum Arthropoda; class Insecta; order Diptera; family Drosophilidae; genus Drosophila; species Drosophila lacertosa. The sequence continues at coordinate 47,603 of SCDZ01000291.1, read as the reverse complement.
GGCAAGGGGTCTACATTGAGTGTACGAAATTGTTGTCAAACAGGTGTAATTACTAGTTAATGGCTAATTGACAAATGGCCCGCCCCAAGGGGGCGCCTAACATTGAATGGGCCGAAAACACAAAGACGCTATTAGCATAGTGAATGGGCAGAGTATCGACTGAACAAATATGCTGATACTGCAATTAAACAGATGCTGTGGAATATCCCATGTGTGTCATTAGCAGCAATAACAACAACAACAACAACAATGGCATAATTTCCCAAATGCATTTGCTGGCCTCTCATCTCTAAGCTCTCTCTCTCTCTTTTATCTTCCTCTCATTCGCTGACGCTCTCACGCGCTCTTCCGCTCTCTTGCTCTCCCGCTCTCGCCTACACGTGAATGTCATGCTCAAGTTCAGCTTCAGCTTCAGTTTTAGCTTCAGCTTTAGCTTTAGCTTTGCATCCAGTTTCCAGTTTTTTGATTCTTGGCCTGGTATAAAATCTTCGCAACGCGCTTTTGGCCGCAACAGTTTCGTCTGCTCTTTCGGCTCCGTTGCACGCATCGTCCGCTTTGCTTCGCTCCGTCTTCTTCTTTATCGCAGATCTTTACAGTAGTCGAAAAACGAGTTTTTTTTATTCGTTTTCGGTTTCAGTTAAAGTTTTGTGTTGTGCTGTGTTTTGTTGTGCTGCGTGTGTACTATATAAATTATATGATTATTATATTCAAAGCGAACACACATTAACTATTCATAAGCTCATGCTGTACACGCATATTTTTCCTACGCATTTTGTGCATTTTTGGGTTTTGCCAAACAACCAAAAAACAATTCGAAATTTCTCGTTAAAAGCTGACATATTTTTGAGGGAATATCATTTATATATTTTATATATTTATTTATATACATTCAAATTTTCCATTTATCTTCTAAACACTTGCTACCCAAAATGTTCTATATTTTTTTTTAATATACTTGCTATATCCATTAAGGGTACTGATTACCTTATAAACTGATATATATATATATATATATATATATATATATTCGTTTTAAGAGTCCGTAATTGGAAACGTTGAAAACTAGTTTTTCAACTGAAAACTCAATCAAGTGAGAATTCAGCTCAAGATCTCAGTTGCAATCTTCATGGCAAATGCATTCCCATGTCAAAGTCAGCGAAACGAGTCTAAAAGAAACTGTTATACAGCGTCCGTTATTGATTTGCGAGTTCGCGAATGTCAAGGTTAAGGTTAAGGCTAACACAAAGAGGAAATAACCGGAATATATGCATTGATTTGGCTTTAATGCATTGATCCGGTTTAACTTCTAATATCAAATTATTAAAATGCACAATTTGTCATACAGAAAACCGGAGATTTGAAGATACTAAAGTCGAAAACAATTACGAGCTAGCACAAAAGAATATTTTACTTAATTTGAAAAGAGCGCAAAACAACAAAAGCTAAATCAAAAACAACAACGACAGCCACAAAATGAGTAAGTAATATTTGCTTAGAGGCCTTGCATAAGCAGATATACACATCTTTATATATATATATGAATATATATATACATACATGTATATAATTGTGAGCAGGGGGATCAAAGCGCAGTCTCCAGAGTTTCCATTGTAAACACGCTTCGCGTTACGTGAGCTAATTGCATTTTAATTGACATCAACAATTTACCTTTCCCTTTCCCTTGCCCTTTTTTTTTTTTGAACAGGAGTGCCCACCATGTTGTCGGAGATCGATGAGCTGCCCTCGATCAAGCTGGGCGACTTTACGCTCAAGTTCGAACTGGGCGAAGCCTCCGCAGCGGCCCAAGAAGTCGCCGTCCGGGAACTGCGCGAATCGCCCGAGCGCCAAAAACAGGCGACACAGGAACTGAAGCGACTCCTGGAAGGTAAGTGTTGGCAGAGTTAAAAAATAAACCAGATCCTTGGTGTCCTTGGTAGACGAGTTGGGCAATGAACCAAAGAGGAACTGGAGTTTGAATACCAGTCGTCAGCAGTAGAATCAAGTTTGTTTGATAGTCTATAATCATATCCTACAATTTAGACAATAAGACTATTAATTGGACTTTACCTTATTAAGAACTTGTTTAACTTTATTGCACATGTTTTTAAACTAGAAAAATGTTATTCTGATTGTCATGAATCAACTTTGATCGTAATACATATTCATATATGAACATATATATAAATTGAATTTATTTTAATTTAATTTATTTATATATATTATAAAGTAAACTCGGTAAAATCCTTGGTTGCAGCAATAAGAATAACAAATTATAAAAACATTATTAATAATTGGACCATAAAGGGTTTTTGTATAAACATATATAAGCTATAATTGAAGGCCAGTAATTAATATCTTACGACAGACATCTGTATTCTTCTCATTACGACAATCCAAATAATCTCTGATCACACAAAAACTACAGAGAATTAAAAAGCGTCAATCAAAAACACAATTCCCATAGAGATATAAATCGGTCTTGACTTCAAACACAAAGAGAATCTTTGCCAAACTTAACTAAGAAAACAAAAGACGAAAGACAGAGTTTAATGTTACTTATTAAAGCAAACCAATATTTTCTTTAAATTTAGCTGGTTATTAATTTCATGTGGTAAGTGTGGACATTATTGCTCATTATAAATTGTTATATATCACTTTTATACTTAGATAAAGTATATACTTTATGAGAAATTACTTTTCTAAAGAAAATAAATTTTTTTAAGAATATTATTGCAGCCAAATATAATATATAATATATATTTATAAACCTTTATGCTAAACTAAGTTTACGCAATTTTTATTTCAATTGTTTGAGTTTTTATGTTTATCCACTTTATAGATAATATTTGTATTTTTGTATTCCCAGTAAAGCTTAAGATTTAAGTAGCTTCAAGTTCTTGTATGCTAAAGTTTAAAATGATGGCCTTTAGGAATAAAGTCAGGTACTCCAGTATAGCATGTCGCTAATCATAAAGTAGCTTTCCCTTTACTTAACTTTCGAACAACGACAAACGGCCAAAGTCGACTTCCTGGCCCGCCTGGCGACCCCTTCATTAGCTTCTGTAGCTGACGCGATAATCGGTCGGGTAAACCCACAGCTAAGTAGAAATATATGTAGAGACACAACCCTCATTAGGGGCTTTGTCAATAGAGATGGGTTGGCTAAGTATGATTGGCTGCTAATTTTAGTCGGGAGAGGTCAGCGCGATCAGCTTCCAGCTGCTGCTATCATTAGCAATTAGCTTCTCGGACTCTGATCAGCAGAAACTAAAGTCTTATTAATATTGTTTATCTCGCCTGCAGCTGAAACCGATTTGCGCTGCCCCATTGACAACGAGGAGTGGCTAATACGCTTCCTGCGGCCCTGCAAGTATTATCCAGAGAGTGCGCGTGATTTGGTGAGTCTTTTAAAATGGAAGCTAAAGGAATGCTAATTTATATACTTTGTTTTACAGATCAAGCGCTATTATGCCTTCAAGGTGAAGCACTCGGATGTGTACAACAATCTGACGCCCACGCGGGAGGCGAACATCTTTAAGAACAATATACTCACCGTGTTCCCAAATCGCGACCAATGCGGACGCCGCATCTTGTTGCTGGAGCTGGGCAGTAAGTGGACGACCCTAAATCAATTGAAATTTCTTTTTAGTCTTCAATTTCCCTTTGTTTAGAACGCTGGAAGCACAAGCAGGTCTCGCTCGATGAGGTCTTCAAGGGCGCCGTCATCTTTCTGGAGGCCGCCATGCTGGAGCCGGAAACGCAAATCAATGGCGCCGTTGTCATCTTCGACATGGATGGCCTGAGTCTGCAGCAGACCTGGCAATTTACGCCGCCGTTTGCCAAGCGCATAGTGGACTGGCTGCAGGACTCGGTGCCGCTGCGCATCAAGGCCATTCACATTGTGAACCAGCCGAAGATCTTCAATGTTGTCTTCGCGCTGTTTAAGCCCTTCCTGCGCGAGAAGCTGCGCAGTCGCATCATTTTCCACGGCACCGATCGCGATTCCCTGCACAAATACATGTCGCCCAAATGCCTGCCATCCTGCTACGGCGGCATCCTGGAGCTGCCGCGTATCGAAGGCGATCAGTGGTATCAGCTGCTGCTAATGTGCGACGGCGAATACGAGGCCATCAATTCGTATGGCTACAAGAAGAAGAAGTGAGCAGTGCAAAGGGTCTGTGAATGCGGCCCGGCAACGAGTACAGCAAGTGATATTCCCTCGTCTCGATAAATATGCATTAAGCTTAAAAAAACATATATCTGTTATATACGCTTGTCCAGCCAAGAAGTTTGCCTTAGTCTTAAGCGGCAGTTAGTGTTAAAAGCCAACTTAATCCATTTAGTTTGTTAAAAGGGGTAAGCGTTAATTTAGTCTGTTATTACATTTATTACTTATATAGAGAAATATATATATAAATATATTGTATATTTTCAAAAGCTCTAATGAAACACTTGTAAATTTCATTGTCTTCAATTTATTTTTGTTGAGTTTCTTCATTCGTTTAGTTTTAGATCACGTGAATGTAAAAGCAGATCATATTGTTAAACAATTATTTAACTGGCGGGAGATTAATAATTGTCACAAGCAAAAGCTATATAAACATATACATATATATATATTTGTAGTTACTTGAAGTGCAATTGCTGCCTTTGTGCATATACAAAAAAAAAAAATGTTTGTATTTTAGCTTTAGTTAGTTTAACAACACAAAATGTTTCACTTGGGCTCTATGGTCAAGTCAATTGATCCACCCGCAAGGCACAATTGTTGACTGAGACTCTTTTCCGCTCCTAATCTCATAATGGTGTGTTTAATTTGTATTTGGTTCTGTGCTGGAAATGCTGTCACCAGCCCGGCTGGAATGCGTTGCATGCCTCTGGCTTAGCAGTAGTAGTTATAATAGATAGACGAAGAGGTAGACACGCTCACAGACGATGATTGGTGGCTGGCGCCTTCGGCGAGCTGCGCGACTGTCCAAACAAATGGCGCGACATGGCCGAGGGCGAACGCATCGCATCATCCGCCAACTGCTTGTCGTCGTCATCGTTCTCCTCTGGCGCCCGGCTCGACCCACCGCCGCCGCCCGTGCAGCAGTGGCGTCGCTGCAGCAGCCGCACGGGCTGCGTTAAATCGACAATGTCGCCTTGCTGGCGCTGTTCCGCCTCGGCGACGCACTCCATTATCTTCCACTGACGCAGCGCGAGCACAAAAGCCTCGGTGACATTGGTTGCCGTCTTCGAGGACGTCTCGATGTGTGAGCTAATCTTGTGGGTCGCGCACCATTGCTGCACATCCTCGTGGCTCACCTGACGCCGCTCCGTGCGAATGTCGTTCTGCGAAGTGAACGGGAAAACCTTGAAGCTTTAGCTTTAGCTTTAGTTGGCTATCTTTCACTCACCTTGTTGCCCACCACAATGAATGGAAACCTGTCCGCGTCCACATCCGCATAGCTGAGGAACTCATTGCGCCACAGCCTCAACCCACGCAGGCTGTCCCGGTCGTCCAGGGCGTAGCACAGTAGACACATGTCCGACCCTCGGTAAAAGGGCGTACGCAGCGCACGGAATCTCTCCTGTCCGGCCGTGTCCCAGATCTAAAAAAAAGAGCCGCACATTAAAATTAACACACAATAAACGTTGATTGACATTCAATAAAATTTTCGCCTATTGAAATTTGCAATCACAGCTCTTAATTGGCGCAAATACAAATTTATAAATATATATGTATATATATATATTTATTTATTTAGAATACTCAGGTCGCCACAGCTCACGGCAAATAGATCTTTAAAGCCCAGAACCAAACTGACTGATAAGAATGTGCTGATAACAGAAATTCAGTCTACAAGTCTTAAAAGAAGTCAAAATAAAAATAAAGGTGTGGCAGCAAATGGAAATCAGGTGTACATTATCTATTTTTGCTTGTTTACTTAACCTATTTGGATCAAATATAATGGGTATTTAATAACCAGTCAATAAAAGGTTTTTTGACTGAATAGCACAGGAAATTGTTGAGGCAACAATTTTTTGTTCACACCTTTGCCTATTTATTGCTGGCAACTGTTTTTTTTTTTATGTACTTCCTAAAAGATAAATATTACCAGCACCTATTTTATATACTAGACAACCTAGAAGGCAAATATTAGTAATCAGCTCTGAGCAAATATTTGAGAATATATTTAAGCGGGAAATTCGTTTAAAGTATAAGTTAAGTAGGAGAATATAAATGCAGTTGTTTTGTTTTATGTTTGATCAGTAGGATCAGAGGATCTATATATCTATAGAGGTCTATATTTGTGGCTGACTTTTTATAAAAACTTTCAACTCAGAAATATTTTAAACTAACAATATTAAGTTGGTTTTATTTTTAATTTACAGGCGAACATTTGAAATTATCGATAATTTTTCTAGTTAGATAAATATTGTTTTTTATCCGGTTTATCCAGAGCTTAGGCCACATAGCTTAATATGTGTGTTTAAATACCCTATAAACGAGTTTAAATCATTTTTGGTAAGTACAGAAAGGGGTTCCCAAAAAAAAAGAGATAATTTTTGTCTATGAGTAATTTAGTGTGTTAATTGTTTTCCATTTTTTTTTAAGATCGCCAACAAAATACCCTTGCAGACATATAAAATAGGTGTTTTTAAAGAAGGATTTACTAAAGTTCAATATTAATGACATATCATATATCTATATATATGTAAACATATATCGCAGTTGAAGATGTTTTTAAAAAATATTTTTCGAAAAAAAAACTTCTTATTAACCAATTATTGATAATCTATATGATACTATTGCCCGATCCAGTCTAACTTGACATTTGTATTTTCTAATCAGACGAATATGGCTATATTGTCTTGGCTTTGTTGACTAATTAGAATTATGTACATATAATTTTTATAAGGTAAGACCCATTAGATTTTATGAGTGACTTAAGCCCATCACATTTTCCGTATATAATATGACAATAAAAGCTTATTTATAATAATCAAATGTTTTATGCAGACTGTGTTTAAAAAAAGGTTTAAATATAGAATATACAAAACAATAATTTTCTAGATCAATTAATTTTGCATATGCCATAAAATTAGTTATATAATTCCACAAAAGTTTTTTTTACTGTACTTTTTTTTAATCATAATTTTGCCATTTAAAATTTAAGGTCAGCTTTTCAGTTCTTATGAAAGCTGTACGTTGATCTCCAATCAGACCGTTAATCAGTGAAATCAACGGATTGATATATATATATATATAATTTTTTTTTTATATATACACATTTTTATATATATTGTTGATCAGCTAAATCAAAAATGAAATGCGGTTTTAATTTAAATAACTACGATGCATTTATTAAAGATTGTCTTCGAATTTTTTTTTGTTTTGGGAATTCCCATATACAAAAGTCACCGGAGGGCAGTTTCTGAGTAAAATATATCTATATATATATTTATATGTGTGTGTGTACATTATATATCTTTATAACTCATCCTCGCAGCTCTGCGCAGAACTTCTTGTTTAGCCCAAAATCAACGAAGCGTTAACAAAATTAACTGACGGGTTTTGGCTTTGTGGATGTTTTTTTTTTCTGCAGCAAATTACAACATGGAGTGACTAATAACAAGTTAAAAGGGTGTCCCCTACACCCTTGCTCGACTTTAAGATACCCCGCATTCCCACACAAAACATCCGCTTGAACCTACTATGGAAAGTCAATTATTGATACATTATAAACATAAAAATATAATCTTGTGCAATTTCTAAAACCAAATCTATCCCAAGAGCAAATTTTGTGGCACTCGATTTATTTATTGTTTCAATTACGCGATAAGTCGTACTTTGTAAACAACATATTCCTTATCTACATATTCCTTAGGGGAATAAACTAAAACAAACAAGGCTTTCACTTTTAAAGTCTTTAAGATATTTCCCAAAAACAAACTCCTCGTATCGATTTTTAACGATATAAATAAAATGAAGCAAGACATCAAAATAATATTATGACCCTGTCTGCGTATTTAACAGAAAAATCTTTAATCAAAAAGTTTACTTCTCTACCTTGTGTAGTTTTCAAGATTGCATCATTTTCGCAGAAAAAAACTATGAAAAAAATCTACAAATTGACTCGGGCAGTTGACCTAAGCAATAATACATATGTATATGTATGTTACGGGTTGCGTGTTACAAACATTGTCACAAAATCAATATACCCTATAGACCCTTTATGAATGGGTATTCAAGTCGCTATTGTACGCAACGTTGTCAAGCATTTCTAGTTAGATAGTTGCTGATTGGAAGGTTCTCGCGGAATTTGTTGTTGTCGATTTGCGCAATTATAATTGAGCATTGAATATTCGAATTGTTTAAATGACGTTTTTGCACCAGTTTGCTTACTCATCTCAGCTCACCCTGCATATTGCATATTTATAAGCTGCGCAAGTTGCCGGACTGTGAAAACGCGAGTAGACAGCATAAATAAAGTGCATTCACAAAGAGAGGGGGAAGAAGGGAGACAGCGCCGGAAATGGAAAAAGACTTCGGTCAGAAAAGAAAGACGCGCGTTTGTTGTTGACGTGAAGGGTTTTCTAGACTGTAACATACATATATATATACATATGTGCATGTGAATGCCTGATAAACACATACATACTAAACATTCAGACAAGTGTTATACATTTCTGATCGGAAGCAAAGTCGGCAGGCCGCAAATTCTGTCACGCTAAACTGTACGCTAATTAAGCTAGCAAATTCTGCATGTGTGCGAGGGGAGCAGATAGAACATACACTGGACTAGACTGTTGCGAGCGGCTAGTCCAATTGGAATGAACTTCTTGTCGTTTGACCGAATCGGAGCTGAACACAGCTCACGCTTTAACACCCAACTAAACGGTTCGCCCACTGACCTGCAGCGTGTACTTTTCGCCGTCGACGGCGATGTCCTTGTTCATAAACTCGACGCCAATCGTATGGAAATTGTTCTCCTCGTACCGATTGGCCACGAAGCGTGTGAGCAGCGCTGACTTGCCCACACCCCCGTCGCCCAATATGACGACCTTCAGTAGTTTGGACTTCTGCGGTGGGCGCATATTTGTCATTTTGCTGCCGTTTGTTGTCGTTTGTTGTCGTTTGTCTCAATAATCAAGAGAATCTATTGTTGAACTGCGCATATACAATATTTTCGAAAAATTTTCGATCAATTCATTTGTTTGTGTCATCAATCACGATTCGCGTTGCACTGCAATTAAATGCACGGTTTTAATTAGCCGCGTTTACGTACACTTTTAAAGGGCAAACAATTTAACTATTGAAATTGAACACAGAACGCAACCGCGCCGCGCTGCGTCTTATTGGACCAACAGACAGCTGTCAAATGATTTGGTGAGCCAAAGAGAAATGTTCGCGGAACTAGCGCGCTGTTGAAAACGTAAACAAATGTTATGTTAAAAGCAGAAAGCCACGTTAGGTATGCAGCTCAAAAGCTGTTAAATGAATATTATATTGAGACTAGTTAAATATCTGCACTGTTTACGTCTTAATTTATATATATACATTAAATGACTTTTGTTTACATTTATTTTGCACAATATCAAAAGATTCCATCTATATATAAATACAATTAAGAGCGACTTCAGTATTCAGCCTTTTATAACCGCAATGGGTCGCATTTTGATGCACTTCTTGCTGATGCCGGCCGCGTGGCAGGTGTCGACGACGTCGGTGACATCCTTGTACGCCTCGGGTGCCTCCTCCATAACCAGCTTGGGACTGGCCACGCGTATGGCAATGCCAAGTTGATCCAGCTTGTCCAGCACCTCCTTGTAATCCAGATTGCGACGCGACTTGGCGCGTGAGAGAGCCCGACCCTGTTAAACACAACGGTAAAAAGGTAAGTAAGGCTCTAAATTTAGGTGCTGTCCTGTGCCTACCGCTCCGTGGCAGGTGCTGCCAAAGGTCTCCTGCATGCCGCGCTCAGTGCCGGTCAGGACATAGCTGCAGGTGCCCATTGTGCCGCCGACGAGCACGGGCTGCCCAGTCAGCTGATAGTCGACGGGGATGAGCGGATGGTGGGGCGGAAAGGCGCGCGTGGAGCCCTTGCGATGGACCAGCAGCTTGCGCTCCCGCCCGTCCACAATGTGGTTCTCCACCTTGGCGATGTTGTGCGAGACATCGTAGATGACGTGCATGTCCAGATCGTCGGGCGTTGTGTTGAACATCTTGGCGAAGGCCTGGCGCGTCAGGAAGGTCATCGAGCTGCGGTTGACCCAAGCAAAGTTGGCGGCCGCTGCCATCGCCTTCAGATAATCCTGGCCCTCGACGGAGTTGATGCGCGCGCAGGCGAGCTGACGATCGTTGGTCTCGATCTTGTCGCGCTTCATGGCCTTCTCCATTTGGACGAGGGCGTCGGTGGCTACCTGATGGCCGAAGCCGCGACTGCCCGAGTGTATCATGACGACCACCTGGCCCTTCTCCTCGATGCCCATCTTGGAGGCGCTCCACTTGTCGTAGATCTCGTCGACCACTTGAATCTCGGCGTAGTGATTGCCGGCGCCGAGGGTGCCCAGCTGGGGCAGGCCGCGCTTCTTGGCGCGCATGCTCACCTTGGCCGGATCGGCGTTCAGCATGCGACCGTACTCCTCGCAGTGCTCCTTGTCCTCCGCCCACACGTAGCCCTCGCGCAGCGACCAGTCCATGCCCATTTCGAGCGCCTCCTCGAGATCGCGCGCTGTCATCGGTATGATGCCCTTGGAGCCCACGCCGACGGGTATGTGATCGAACAGCGACTGCGCCAGCTGCTCCTTCACCGGCTGCACGTCCTTCTCGTACAGATTCGTGCGCAGCAGCCGCACGCCGCAATTGATGTCGAAGCCGACGCCGCCGGGGCTGACCACCGACAGCGGATCGTCCATGTCGAAGGCGGCCATGTTGCCAATGGCGAAGCCATAGCCCGAATGTATGTCCGGCAGTCCGATCGAACGGCCCACGATGCCTGGCAAAGCAGCCACATTTGCGATCTGCTTGACGCCGGGCAGAAAGCCGCCAACGGCGCCGGGGCGGCACGAGTTCTTCAGCTCCTCCAGCATTAGCTGCTCCAGGCGGCTGTTCACGTAGAAGACGCCCTCGACGTTCATGTTGGGCTGGAAGCCCTTCTTGATGCGCCAGCAGTGATCATTGATCTTCTCAAGGTACTTGAGTTCCTCGACGTAGGGCCGCACGACCATCTTGGGCTGTTTGTGGGTAACTTCTTTTCAGGCTGTTGCGCAATTTACTTGTTTATATATTTGTTATTATTAATTTCATCAACTATTTCATCAGAAATTGCAACTGCAACTTGCCGGCAAATGACACAAAGGTAGTAAATTAACAGCTGTGGCCACCCGAAAATATTTACATTCGCCAAAGTGTTGTTAACATAAACATTTCAGCTGCTTATCGAGCGCAGGGCTGAACTTTATTGTTATCGCAACCAGCTCAATTTATTGCGCCAAATATGTCATCGATAGTCTGTAACAGCTTTTCGACAGCGTCTATGTTCAATTAAATATAAATATAATTTTAATTCACGAACCAACAAACAGGCGCCTAATGAAAATATCCAAGTTTTCCAACAACAGGCGGCCCGTAGACATCAACTTGATTGCTCTGGTAAACAATAATGCTTAAAAAGGGATATTTTTGACTGAGCGCAGCGACGTCGACCATTTCTGTTGCAACCAACCAATTGATTTTCAGGAGCTGCATGCGGCTCAGCACTGACTGTTCTACAGCAGCCATATCCTTATTGTACAGGGCGAGCATCTTTAGTCGCGTTGCCGACCGTAAAACCAGCATCAGCTGATCCGGTTCATCCACATCGCAACGGCTGAGATCAAGTTCGTGCAGATGAGCTGCCACCAGGAGAATTAAGTTTATATACTCGATCGTAATGTTCGCATGTTGTATTTTTAGTGCCCTCAGTCGTTCGCCTTCTGCCGCCCCGTTGCATAGTGGCTGCAGCACAGCCAGGACATTGGCAGCGCGTACGGAATAACCAACATTTATGCTGAGGCTCTGCAGGTGCCGGCCCAGCGCTTGCAACTGGATTGCGTTGTATTGCGGGGGAAAACGCATGCTAAACTCATAATGGCGAAAACGGTGTAACTGCCGTTCGACGGCATCGTCGATAAGTGTGTGAACTTTGCCGAAAAGCAGCATTAACTCTTCCAGTGCGAAGTACTGGAATATGTTGTCCAGACAATAATCGTTTAGAACAAGCAGTGAAGTGGAAGTTGAGGGTGTTTCCATGATGAACGGCGGCTGTAATGAAAAAATTGAAATTGTGAAAAGAGACCGCGCAATATATCGATAGATCGATAGATGGTCAGCTGTTCGAGCGTGTCCGCCTGTACGTGTATGTATGTATTGTTTATGTCTGCGCTGTGTACGTGTTTGTGGTCGACGCCGCTCCAAAATTAAAGTGAATCATATAAAACTCGTCTCCAACTTACGCGACACTCACGAGCAGCGCTCACTGCCATTTCAGCAAAAATATTTTCAATTCCAAACGCGAACGCGGCGGATAAAACTTCGACCAGTCGTCGCCAACTCCGAACTGCTCTCTGCTTGTTTTTGTTGCTGTCGCGCTGAGTCGGTACAGGAAAAAAGTGTTTGCGTGGATTGTAAATTTAAGTCAATTAACTACGTTAATGTCTGGTTTTAAATAAACCAATTGGATACACACTTAGTATATATGTGATTGTCAATAACTGTGTGTACGAGGCGTGGCAGCACTTGAAGAAAACTGTGTATTTCGTATAACCCAATTGGAGAATTCATCACACACACACCAACACGCAGACAGACGTTCGTACACGCAGAGTCGCACATTTTACCTGAACTAGAACAACAGCAACAAGGCAAAGGAAACGTAGCTATGGATGACTTAGGTGAGTGCACACTAGACACAATAGATACTTCCTGTTTTCATGGCACCCTGTATTGAACACAGGGTGCGCCAGCTACGCTCTTTATGCTGTGGCTGCGACTTCAAGGTCAATTGCTGCTAGCGGCATGAACATACATTGCTAATTAGCATTCCAAGTTCGCTGCGGCAGCAGCAGCAAAGCGTCTCTGCCAACGTCGCAATCATTCATACGTTTGTACATTAATATTTTAAGTATTGAGGGTGGAGTTTGTGTTGCAACCCTGGTACTGTGAATGATCGACTTGACGGGTTCGACCCAGCTTTCAACTTTTAACTGGGCTTGCCATTGATTTGTTTGCTTTTATTTGCACACACACACACACACACATTTAGTCAACATCAGCAGAACTTCGTGTATCGTCATCTTGTTTGCAGCTGCCCTTGTTGTTGTTGCTTCTTACTTTATTTTCTTTATGACACAATTTCTCGGCTGTTTACTGCCTGTTGCGCTTGTTGTTAATGTCTTTTGATAAAAACACGCACACACACACACTAACACGACTGGAAACATTCCTAAGAGCTGACTAAAGGCCGCACACATTCGCGCTGTGCTGGAAAATCGACTAATTTGACATCTCTGCTGGAACTTCACAGTTTGAGCGCAGCTGACTGCACTCAGCCCACGCACAGTGGTGCACTTAACCGCAAAATGAAAGCGCACATTCCATTGAACAAGCGGAAGACAGAAAACAGCTCTGTCTAGTCTAGCCAGTAGTTTGAGTGAAGTGTGCCCACTTTATTGATCACGCCCGTCGGCAAAGGCAGCCCACTTGGCACACGCAACGTCCGGATTCGGATTGCGTGTGCAGCAAAAAAAGCTGTTGACATGTCTGATCTTGATGTTGCTTTTAGAGGACACTGCTACTCATCACTGTGATAATCTCACATTGGAATCGGAACATCACGTAAAATATACTTATAACAATACTAGATTAAGATGACATCTATAAAAATAGAAGCCTTAGAAAAATATAAGAGACAATGACAGGTCACAGATCAGTTGTCATTTTTGTTCACATTTTGTACCTACACATGTATGTTTATACGTCCGAATGCTTTTTAAGCCACTGTGATTGCAGAGCGGTTGACAATCTTTGCTTGTCTGCCTTGCTGCTTATTCCTTGCCTTGCCTTTTGCCTCCCACTTGCGGCTTTCGCTTTGCGGTTTTGTTGCTGTCGTCGACGTCGTCGCCGTCGCTGCGGCGCTGTCGTCATAACCTCATCATCACGACTTGCAGCAACCGCAGCCAGACGAACGCTGGCAGCGAGATAGCAAAGCGAAACAAATGAAATGAGAGCAAGATTTCGTTTGTTTACGCTCTCTTTTACTGGCTCTCTCATTCAGCCTCTTTCTCTCTAACTGCGCGCAGCACTCGCTGAGAGCCGCATTGCGTTTGTTTTCAAATTGAAGCTCCATTGACGCTGCGTTTCGGGGTTCCATTTCATGTTCCGTTAGTGTGCACAAGCGCCAAGTTCTATTTCAGTCGTTTGCGACGCTTTTGCTTAGACACGACGCGCGACGCGAGACGACGCTAGACGACGCGAGCCGACGCGACGCGCGCATTTCACTCGGTTTCTCTTGGTTTCGGCGTTCGCAATGAGGAATAACAACAAAATATGAGACAACAATTGGACAAAGTGCAATCAAAAGTTCAAAAAAACATATAGAAAATAATATCAATGTCCATTTGAATCGATAACGTCAAATAGTCCATCAATCGATCAAGTGTTCAATGTGTAAATTAAAAAACGCGACAAGCAGAAAAAGTCAATGAAAAATCGGTGGCCAATTGCAATTGCGATTGTGGCAGGTGGCGAGCGTGGGAAAATTGTTTACTCAAGCCGAAGTCGCTCAAAGCAATAGTAGATAAAAGTTAACTGTGCTTATAGGTAAAGAATAAATAAAATAAAATATCTTGGAGATAAACCAACTGCTTTGATAAAACTGGAATTTCAGTAGCCTTGCTGATAACACAAAAAAAAAAAACAACAACAAATAAGCTAAAAGTAGACAAAGAGACGTAAATAGATTAATGATTTTCTCTGTCACTCACCAAATCCGGCGTACAAAAATCTTTGCACAGCTTTTGAGAATGTCAAATTTCAACTAATTATGAAGCTAATTTTTAAATCCAATAAAGAAAAACAAGATGAAAAACGAGAAATATGCCTAAATGTGACAAGAGCAACAAAATTTGGGTGGCGCCATTAATTTTCCCTGTTCGCGACAAGCGGATTAAAAGCGATATTAAAAAAATGAGACAAAAGTCGTGGGCGTTAAGGAGGGAAATTTTGTTTGATCAGCTCTCAGACTGGAAAGTGGAAGCAGAAACAACAACAAAATGAAAACAGTTATGTTGTGTTTAGAAGAGTCGATGGGGAAATACCCTCGATAAATGTTGAGGTGGTTTGATATTATTAATCAAAGATTTCTAAGATATAAATTTATTGAAAAATGTTTAAGGATATCTTTTAGCTATAGGGAAAAGATGAGGAAATAAAATTATAGCTGTTATTGCTTACATCATTCAAGAGTTCTTAAACTTTTCATCAAAAATGGGATAGCTTTTAGCTATGAAATTATGATTTCTTAGAAACGGACATAGGCAAGAGTTTTCTTAAATACCCTGCAAAGTTCCTCCGAAAATTCTGCTACCTCCGCCTTAAAAGGGCATCCGAGAAACTCAGCAAACGACAATTTTCAGTGCACAACATTTTACACACGTAAACACAACCACTTAAAGAAAATTATACTGTAAACAAAATTGTGTCTCGCGTTACGAGAGTGCCTTCCATATTGTTATATTGATATATTGAATATATGTTGAAACTTGGCTCATCCAGCAATGAATGCACTTAAACGAATTGCTTTCGATTTGCCGCCAAACGAATTTCAATTAGTCACAAACTGAATCTGTATCTTTTCGAGGGCCCCACAGTCGTGTTTTTTTTTTTTCATTTTTTGTTTTTTGTTGGGGTTCGAATCCAGCCCCCCACGCATTTGTTTGGAGTCTGCTCCAACTGGTTTCTTTTAGTACAAATAGTGTATGGAAACAGTTAGCACCTTTGGTGAACTCACATCCCCCCAAAATTCCCCCCACTCTCTTCTACACTTCCAGTGCAATGAGTTCATCGTTCAATTTGTTAGCGTAGCAAGTTCTCGTTTTCAATCAGCAAACAGATTCTTATCTCCAAGTGCCAACTCATAAAATTTCAATTAGTATGTTTTGTATTTGACGAAGGGAGAACCTCTCTCTCTCTCACTCTCTCACTCTCTCTTTCGCTCTTTAGACTTGCTAGAGAGTAAAATTGCATTCATAGATCATTTATTGTACTATTTCTTGTCTCTCTTTCTTTAGCAAAAGAACTTAACTGCATTCATAAAATTCTTATTGTTTTAAAAATTTATTAAGTTCAAAATGTTATCAAAATGAGGAATAACAAAACAAAATTTTATTTTTGTTCTATGTTTTGTTTTCTTAAATCTTATATAAGCTCGCACAATGTTAGTAAAATTTGTTATTAAGTCAAATTATCTTGTATTAGTTTGTCTACTCAAACTGTAACTTAATCCATCACGTGACATCGTACTAAATTTTAAAGAGCAATGTCAACTAAAATGTTGTAAATAATAGAGACATAGAAAAAAGCATTGTTTTAGCGTGATCGATAGAACAAAAATTGTGCACAGGGTATAAATTACAATAATTATGCCCTTACATTTAATTAAATTCTACTAAATTGTATAGATACAAATTACAAAAAAAAGAATTTAGATCTTATCCACGTTGGGATTTGAACTCAGAGCTAATTAAACTAAGTCTTAGCGACTATTTGAAAATATAAATAAAAATATATTATTTAATATGTATTTAAAAAAGGGTCTACATTTAGAATCAATGTTAATTTCATTTATAAATTGCGTGTTTTTATGTTTGGATTTTCGTTGATAATTTTACTAAAGAATTTAGCTTCAAAACTGAGTGAGACAAATAGCTTAAAGCGATTTGCCACGCCCCTAGTGGGCGTATTCAAAAAATCTTTATATTGTTTGTGATATAAAAATTCTCGAGTAAATGCTTTAAATTTCAAGTCGCAAGCTTTAAAATTGAAGAATAAAATTGAATTTCTGTGAAATAATCACAAATTGAATATTGCATACATTCAAAATAAATCTTTTCATACCGTAAAAAATTATTAAAATGAATTCTATTTGTGCAGTTATATTTTTATATAAAGAACATTAGTCAAACTCTTTTTTATATAAAGAATTTAAACATTGATTGTTAAATTATTTGAATTTAACTTTAAGTTAGTAAAGAAAAATCGTTTCTTTTTATGCTTTAATCAATGTTAAACCTTTCTTTTAAACCCAAATTTGTTCTAGTTAGTCAAAGTTGTTGTTTCAGTTTTGTTGTCTGTCTGTATAAAGTATATAAAATCGTTTTATAGCCGCATAAACTAAACACATTTATGGGCCCCAATTGGGATCGATCACCCGAGTGAATGTAAATTTTTTCTAAATGTTGCTTTGGGGCACATTGCGTTTTCACCTTTGGCGCCCGCGGCAAGGTCAGCCACAGCGTTTTATGTACTTACCGATAAAATATATATATATATTCAAATATATATATATATATATATATATATTTATTTATTTAGAGATCGTTCGCTTGTCCGAGTCCAAGTCCATCGAGCACTGTGCTTGGAATTTCCTGCGCCCGAAAAGAAAGAAAAAAAAAAATAAAAATATCGTGCCTTTGAATTTTAAATTTAGAACTGGCAAACACAATTGTTTTTCTTTAGTTTTTGTTTTATTCTTTTGGCCGACGTCATTGCGACCTGGTCCCTGGAAAAGCGTGCATTGGCCAGGTTTTTTTTACTAACTTTTTTTTTTTTGGCAATGCAGTGCGGAAATGTTGCCGGGTTTTTTCAATTAGCCGATTTCGCTTGCTTTGGCCAAAACGAAATCTGTCGCTAGAACTTTTATTTTTAGTTCTCAAACGTTTGGTGTTGACGTAATTTGGCAACCTTGATTCATCCCAACAACAATAATAACAACAGCAAAAAAATATAAACCTGATGCTGCGTTCATCGTGATTTTTTTTTTTTAGTTGTCCAATTTATGTTTATTATTTGTTACCTTTTCCAATCTGTCGTTATTTGTTTAGACACATGTTAGCCGTGTGTGATATTTTTCTTTTGGTATCTTTATGGTTAATAAATCAGGCCAACTTCAGATCATCCCAAATCTAAATGTGATCTTGTTGTCTGTGGGTGATGATCGTAAATAAAGAAAGTCTCGTATATCAACTATGATTGCATTTTTTTTTAAAATCCCACTCATGAAAACTTAAGTTATGTTATTATAGAAACTTTGATTTTGTTAATTTAGTTTGTTTTTTTTTGTGGGTATAAACTGAAAAAGAAAATGAGATTTTTCTTTTTAATGGAAAAATTAGTATTCTACAATAACTTTTTTTCAACTAACTTAAAATGTTACTTTAAGAAAAGATAGATAAATATTTGAATATTTGTTGCTTAACTCTTTTTATGCATATATTACCATTAAATATGGTTAAATAGGGTATACTAGTTTTGTCTATTGGTAGAAGAAGGCATCCCTGTTTCCATAAAGTATATATGATAATATATTGTTCGTATAAACGCAAAGATCTTAACAACTATTAAAGCTAAGGATGTAAACGTTAATACTATAGATTTTCCTATTCCATACTCAGAAGAAGTTTAGAATAAAAATTATTTTATTTAATACACAGAATAAAAAAATATATTTTTCTCAATATCTCGTCCCATTTGCTTAATATTAAATCGATATCAAAACTTGGTTGGTTTCTGAGGAATTATAAAAGTTCGAGCCACCAAATTTGTTTCATCGGATTCTGTTTAAGATTGTTCAAATTTCAAAAAAACATTTTTGTTTAGGTACCAAGCCCAAAAATCCCAAAGAATCCAAAAAAAAGGGTATTTTCTTACTTTTCTTGTACATAGATTTGGTTACTCTTTTGAAGTTGTTAAAGCTCTTTCATTTGGATTTAAATGCTCCTTTGAAAATGTGCAAACTATTTTAAGATGATGTTTATTTAGTTTAGCAGTTAATCAAATAAAATATTTTAGATAGTGACTACTGAGTAAACTTTGAGATATCTTCTAGTCGAGCACTCCCAACTAAAGGCTTCTTTGTCGCTTTTTATGATTAGCCAAACTTTATCTGAGGAATCATTTATGTTATCAGCTATTCTAAAGCTTAATTTATGGTTTATTTTAATAAAAAAAACTTTAAAAAGGGGACAACTTATTTATTCAATATTAATTGGGTTAATGTGAAAATCTTTATATCTGTATTATATTTGGGACATAATGGAATACTAAATCCTCTTTATAACTTATTATACTTTATTCTAAACTTGGTTTTAATATGATAAATAAATATACTTTATATTTGTTTTATATCTAAATGACTTTAAATATTTGTCCCTCTTTTGGAAAGTGTTTATTTTTCATATTATTCAGTAAGAATGAATAAAAAATTCATATAAAGGAATTATTTTAATTTTCTATTAAAGCTGCTCTTGTTTTTATATTCATATAAATCAAGAATATATATTTATCATGTGTTAAATAGAATATTATATTTAAAGATTGATTCTTAGATAGCATCCAAGTATTGAAATCTTAAACAACTTGCTTGAATTATGAATTCCCTTTGCAGTATTTTATTTTAGAGTCTGCAACAATTAGAGTCAATTTTTAATGTGCTCGCGAGTTTCTATCATTAGATTAGGTGGGGTGGGGTGGGGTGGGGGGGAGGAAAACTGTGACAGACAGGCGGAAAGCAAGTGACAGGCAGGAGAACTCAGCACAAACAAATAAACGAAAGAAAAAAAGCGACAAATCCGTCGGCGAAAGGCCAAAAATAAAAATGCGCTTATAAATAATTCAGCAGCAGCAAAAAACCAAAAAAAAAAAGAAAATGCTTTTTAAACAAACGCAAATCGGGTCGAGCTGCATTTGATTTGATTTTTCATTGACTTTTAATGCAGTTAAGGTACTTCGAACATGGATAGAACAATGTATGGCAAAATCGATCCGGGAGCGCGACAACCCTATCGCACCGTGCGCAGCAAGGGTATCCAGCCGGGCTGTAAGTATAACCCACTAATCCCTTTAATCCAACTCACACACGAAGTGCAAATGAATTTCGCACTGTGCATCGTTCATTTGGAAGGAGTTGCTTGGGCGCCACAGCTCGACGCAGTGTTCCAATCCATTCACGTTATCCGGCTGCCCGGCAGACCAATTCAGATAGGAGGCTTCTCTGCCCGTGGCCTGGGAGGAGTAAATGCCTTTTACGGCCAGCTCGTTGAGGGACAACCAATAACTCTTCGAAGGATGCAAATGTTTGCTTAGCGCATTTAGTTCGTCCTCATTCTCCAGATTGGCCAAGAAGCCTCCGAGTTGGCGGCAAAAGTTGCCAGCCCAAAACCAATTTACTCGATTCGATTCCTCGATAAAGTAAAATTTATTCCCGATTCTTGTAAAATTCTCACGCGGAAGATCTTCAAATTAGTTTGATTAGTTTGGTTATTAACTTGGTTAACTTGGTCTTTACCTTTTGTACTGAAAGGCTTCGCTTCAAAACTAGCCGTCCAAATTAATATTATTAATATTAAAATGCGCAACATGATTTTAATATGCAACAACGTTCTGAACGGGAAGAACTTTACTTTGCAACTAACTGATTCGATTTGTCTGCTTCCTGTTGGCTTAAACTGATAAGTGATAAGTTGTGCGATTTGATAATATTAGCGATAATATTAAACGCTTGACGCACTCAATTACAGTGGACGCTTTAAGTTTAAACAAATTACAAATTTAGCTTTTTAGAGATATAAGAAATATCCCCAGGTCTGAATGTGTGTTCCATAAATGTAATTGTCTAAATCTAAAGATGTTTTGTTTATTAATATCTTTGCAATATTTTGAAACTTTTAACTATAAGTCCATTCAGTTCATAGAACTGCAAATAGTTATATCACTGTATCGGTTATCAGCAGCTATGATAAGGTAACTAAATGCGTTTAGCTACTGAAAACATTTTGCAATTATCGGGACATTCCCCATAAACATTGTGAATTTGTTCACTTGTATATGAAATAAATAAAATGTATATTTGTTAACCCTATACTCAATACTTTAATAACTATAGCTGAAACTATACAATTTTTCAGTATATGGTTGTAAACTTTTTACCTAATTATTTTAGTCTGAATAACTTCTAGAATAACTTCTTATTC
This sequence comes from Drosophila lacertosa, assembly GCA_004143845.1. Taxonomy (NCBI): domain Eukaryota; kingdom Metazoa; phylum Arthropoda; class Insecta; order Diptera; family Drosophilidae; genus Drosophila; species Drosophila lacertosa. The sequence goes on along the minus strand of SCDZ01000291.1, from coordinate 26,327 downwards.
ATAAACTTATCTCTTCTTCAAGCTTCGATCCTCGTTCTTTAGTTAAATATTAACCTTATAAATATATAACTTATCTGCCGAGGACTGCATATATGATTCAATAAATACAAATGTAATAGCAAGGTAAACATTAGTTTATTTAATTAATTTCTCATATTGCATGATATTCGCAGCGCCATCTATTTTTCGTTCAGAGTAACTATGTGAACATATTCTGTTGCATACTTTGGGGCTGTTTATTTTTGCAGTTTTAAAGACTAAAGTAAAAACTAAACAAATAAATGTATAAATTTTTAAAACCTAATACATTAAAATTAAGTAACATGCTTTTGATAGGGTTAGGTAGTAAATGTAATGTGCGTCAACTAGTAATAAATAATAATTAAAATGTAAAAATTACGTTCTTAAAAATACCTTTTTCTATATCTGTAAAATAATATTTGAATTTAAAAATATTTTAACGAAATATGAAAAAAAATATTTGAGAAATGTGTATTTGCGATTAGTTAGAGTATCTAACAGAGACCTTTTCAATATTTAATTTACGTTTACAAAGTATACAGATATGATAATTTAACCGTTTCAAATTTAACTTGGAATCACAATTAAATATAGTTCTGGTATAGTAGAGTAAAGAAGTATATAGTAATTAGTTTTACTTGTTAGTCGAACTATTTTAAATGTTATATCCCCTTCAAATAACAATTTCTTGCACAATTTTAAACATTCTTCGTAGACATTTTGTTTTTGTTCTTGCATAAAGTTATTACAACGCTTTCTAATCACTGCGTAAACATTAAAAGCACAAACAATAGAAAATGATGCAACACTTTATTGCAACTGATCTTTAGGGAAGTGGCACAGTCTGAAATTCCGAGGCCTGAGAATTGATCAGATGTATGTATATGTGAAGAAAAATCAAGAGAAATATTGAACTGTTGCTATTGATACCCTGTAACTATGGCTAAATGAGTTCAAATGTAACATTAGAAAAGTATTAATTTTAAAGGAGTCTTAATACAATTCCAATTCATAAACTGATCTTATGTATTTATTTAATTTTGACCCTTTTCAAGCTTACAGCGTATCTGGCCGTCGTTGCCAGCCGTCTAAAGCACAGATATTTGTTTTTTTTTTTTGGCTCATCGTAATTACAAACTCAGGCATTCAAACACTTTTACGTACACATGCATAGTAAACAATTATTTAGAGATTGCATCAAAAGTGAAGTCTCAACGTGTCAGACATTGATTTGAATATTTTGAACTCAGTTTGTAGTTAGACGTTGTGCGGGTTTCATCGGCAGCTAATAAGTGCAATAGAAATCATGAAAATCGGTAAGCAGCAATCTCAAAAGTGATCGAGGGGCGGGGCGACCCTCGCATTCATTCATTAGATCATTCATTCATTCAGCGCTCGGAGCGACAAACTAAAAAGTGATATTCGATGTGGGCGTCACCGTTCTATATTCGAATATAACAAATACAGCTGTATTGGTGATTGTGTAAGCGCTGTTAAGTGTCGAGGTAGCTAATTCAATGTTATGCCAACAAGCCTTGATAGAACAAAGTTTCGATCGGCCAGATGTTAATGCAACGCTTGGGATTATAATTAAGCGTTCCCAATGTCGTACCGGAAGTCGGTTCTTCAACAACTTGTCGGAACCAGTTCGCAGAGCAGTGCTTTTGTTCGCCTTCTTCAACTTCAGTTTGTCAATTTGAATTTCTAGTTGTTAACCTTTGTGAACTGGCCGGGAACAAATAATCTGAGCAATCAATTGTAGAATTCATCGTCAAAGATAAAAACAAAACAAAATTACGAGAGAAAAAAAAAACGACAGCAACAATTTTAATTTGTTGCCGTTTGTCGTTCGTCGTTCGTTTTGGCTTTTTGTTTTTGTGTTTGTTTTTGTTGCTGCTGCATACTAATTTTAGTTTTGGTCAAAGTCAAGTGACTCATCGGGGCCCCAAAACACTGAAAGTGTGCGGGATTCTGTGTTGACAGTTGTGCTCGGCAGGTGGCGCTACCACCTCAACGACAAACGCCCACAACGAAGCCTGTGGGGCAGCCAACAAATGGCAACGTTTACTCAACACTCTTCTTGTACAGCAACAAGCACAAGTGTTGTAATCAACAGTGGCAGCAATAACACCATGAAACACACAAAGACACACGCACATATGCACATTCATATGCCCAATTGAGTTTGAGCGAGTTTTCCCACCCTCTCTTGAGTGAGTTGTTCGCCGCACACTGATCACAGAACGTGATAAATATTAATATATATGCAGATCAAATAAATTAATAATATAATATTGCAATGTTTAGTCATACTGAGTAATATTAGAATGGTAACTTTTAACTATTGTTTTCCAAACCCAAAGAAAACAAAGTTTGCAAAAACCCTAATTAGTCAAAAACTTTGTATTGTTAGCTAAAGTTTTGTATCAAAATTTTTTGTGAAACCAGATTTCGTATTTGGTACCAGTGTGCGCTGCTGCTGTGAGACTCACCGCAGCCTCAGCTTCAGCAACGGTTTTCGTCGGGCGTCTTGTTCAGTTGCTTTTAAGATTTTGCCGAGCGAAAAATATTTTTCGGTGCTCCGTCGATTTGTGCGTGAAAAATCGTCGATCGATTGTTTGTGTATTGTTTCTATTAGTGTTCGTTATTTGGTTTGCGCCCATAACAAAATATTTATACCTATTTGCGGCAGTGTGTGAGTGTAGAATGATTAAATAAAGGCTGCGAATTTCAAACAAGGCAAATGCAACAACAACAACAAGAACAACAACAAACAAACAAGTGAATCGCATGAAATCGAAAGTGACAGCCGCTAGCTGCAAAAATATGTAACAATGTCAACAGCAATTGCGAGCGAATATGAAGGAGAAGTGAAGAAGAAGCTGCGCAGCTTCAGTTGAAGCAGCACAGTCAAGAGCAACAACAAACAGCAATAACAACAATTGAAATTGCGCGTGTTGCTTGACCTGCTCTACGTTTCGTGCTTCTCGCCCACGCTCTCACTCTCTTGGTGGTCTGCACATGCTCTCAGCGCGTTCTCTCTCTCCCTCTCTCTCTGTCTCTCTGTTTGTGCATTGTGCAAGGCATTTTAACAGCTGTCATATGTTCGCCTCCGACTGCGAGTGCAATTGTGACCATTGTGAATGTGACTGCAGCTGTCCACTCCCTCTGCTTTGTCCACTTGACGATCCCTCTCTTGCTGTCCCCTTTTTGTTGTTTGTTTGTTTGATTAACTGCATCTTTACAACTTTAATGTGTTGCTCACGCAATTGATGCGCTCTCTTTCTCTTTCACTCGTTCTTCCTTTGGCTACTTCGTTAGTGGCTTTTAATTGATTTTAATTGCATTTTAATGAACGCAACTTGACGAAACTTTTAACAAATAGTTTAAATTGTCATTTCTGCTGCATTTTGTCGCTGGGCTTTAATTGACTCTTAAATAAAATGTGAAAACAAAATAAATGTGAAAAAGAAAACCAAAACTTTTTCTTCACTAGCTGCTTTCTGTAAACTTTGTTTTGAGGTGTTTCTAAAAATTCTATTTTGTTTGCTTAACGAGCTAATATACTACTTAGAAGTATTTTACAAAAATTAAGTAAATATTTTAGATTTCTTACAGATTTAATAATTGTTTATCAGCTTAAGATTTATTTCCGAGGGCCATTTCATAGATCAACAATCTCAAGACTTTAATCTCTTAAAGACATTCCGCTCCAGTTTCCAGTATGCCTCAATGATCTCTCGTGTTGAACTTTCTATCGTTGCCGATTCGAAACAATAATTCACAGTCAAAATACAGCGAATAAAATAAAATTCATGTTACTTTCCGAATCATTTGCTTTCCACACGGTTCGCATCATAATTCTTTTCGCCCCACAGTCTTGACGTTGACCCACTGAAGCGCGACGCTCTGATAACCCTGCCAGCACTATTTTTAGTCACTCTCCCCATTTACCATATGGTGGCCAGAGAACGCATTTATTATATGTGTACATACATAGTATAGACACATCCAGAGAGTCAACCACATGTTGGAAGGCCCATTTTTAACAGATTTTGTTTGGAGCGTTTCCTTTTGATTGAATTCTATTTTTATTTCAAGCAAATTGCGAAACGATTTGCCATTTGGCGCATACTTTCCATAAACCATAAACCGCCATTTTAAATATAGATCATCGTCATTTTGGCTTTACATAATAACTCAAAATTTGCACTCAATCCGAGTGATTTTTCACCGCTTTCCCTTCGCTGTTTTGCTGGCATTGGCCCAATTTGCAGGTGGCACTAACTTTTGAACCCGTCGCGCTGCCAACAAAAAGGCGTTGATGTATTATTTGATTTATTCTCAAGTGATGTCTTAATCGCTGGCTGTCATGTTCATGGCTCTCACGGACAGTGTTGTTTTCTACACTATTCTCAGTTGGGTTGGGTGTCTCTTATTTCGATTGATTGACAGCTTCGAGTGCTATCAAAATGCACATCGTTTAAGTTTTTCCTCTGTCCAAGCTCAAAATGTTTTATGGGCATTTTCGGAACTTGCCTTTGTTGTTTTTGATACCCATTACAAATGAAGAAAAGAAGCTAGTTAAAACAAGCAGATGGCTATAAATTATATATATTCCTGATTTACTTGATCTACTGCAAGCTGAATTAATCTTGGCATGTAAGTCAGTTTAATTAACTGTTTGATCTCATCGATATCAGTGACAATGGGATGCGTAAGGGTGATAAAGAATATTTTGAATAGTTTATGATTTCGAACGCTTATTCAAAAAAGGTTTATATAGATCACAAGTTCTAATCTAAATGAATTATATGACACAAAGTTTACTATAAGGAATAAAGCTTAGCATGGAATAGAACTCGAAACTCCTTAAGTTGTTGATATAGGACTGGGCATAGTAAAAAACTTTTAACTACCATATTTATCATAATTACTTGCCCTGGGAAATATATTATATATTTTTAGCTATGAAATTGAGGAAGATATAGAGGTTTAAGAGAGTCCTTAAAATCGATTAACCTAATCTGACACGAATATAAACAAGTATATATTTTTAATTACATATTTTATATTATATTTTTAATTGAACAAAACGAAAGACAATAAAATATTTAATGTGTGTGTGGAAAGAAAAAGCAAAATAAATACAGAAAGTGCGTTAGCAGACTTTCAGCGATATCTACAGGGTATTCATTAGCTGCAATCACTTATGAGAGCACTTTCCTGTTTGTTTGCTGCTTTTAGCCAAATTATGGCCAAACTGAATGCAAACAACGTTAATTTGATCAAATATATCTTTAACGAGGCACGCACACAAATACACACTCACACACACACATAGACGTGAATTCGTTTATTCATTTATATTTATATAATCATCATATATGCGATATTTCATGCCCTGGTGCGATTTTTAGCTCGTTCGACTAGTTCGTCCCACGAGAAAAACATATCAAAAAAAAAAAAAAAATAGAAATAGAAATAAAAATGTGTGTTTAGACCTCGTCTACGGGGGTATTTCTCTGTTTTTGGGCGCAGTGTGGGAGTCGCTAGCTTTGGTTTTGTCTTTGCTTTCCGATTGAGTTTTCATGCCTTTTGCTCAAACTCGGTCAGTTGGCAACTAACTTAAAGTTAGCGTACTCTTGTTGTTGTTAATGCTGTTGCTGTCGCTGTTGTTTTAAATTTGGCCAAGTTGCGGACACATTTCTAATAAAGGAATCGTTTGCACCTCGTTCAGCGTTCTGCGTCTTCATCGATTGTGGCCATATTCGTTTCGGGCTTAAACAATGTCTGCCAAACTGATATCATCGTCGTTCCACAGCACGCCCCTCAACGACTGCTTCAAAGTGGGCGCGTTTGAGCGACGTCTGGGTAAGTTCATTCTGGAGGGGAACGAGTTAAGTTGTGCTAAGAATGTGGGCCGTGCTCATTGCTACTGCTATGCGGGAGAGTTCTAATGACAAGGTTAAGTTCAGAATGCAATTTTGGTTAACCAAAATCAAAGTAAAGTTTCAAATAGAAAACAATTTTCCATTTAACTTTAAGCTCACATTTATAGAATCATTTTTTAAGAACTTTTTAGCAGCTTTAAAAAAAAAACATTTAAAGAAAAAATTGGTTTAATACAGAAATAATCTGTTAACCGTTTCTATTATAAATGTATTATTGAATCATATAATCGCCAAGTCCTAATAGTTTCTTTACAAAGTTTAATTGTTGTATAAACAACTTTCTTAACATATAAGATTCCGTCCACGTTTCAATTACAATCATTTCTATGATTCCAATATTTAAACAAAAGCTCAACTTTAGTGCATTACAACTTGATAGTTGATATAATATTACTCATTACTATGGAAAAAACATATAAATACTTAATATATGGTATCATAATTTGGCTAGAGACATGGGTTATACTTTATTGATATAAAAGCTAAATGTTTTATTATTTCGTGACTTACAAATTCTATAATAACTGGTGGACCACAGTTTAGCTTATGTAGAATATCTTAAACATTGATTAAAAAAATATATAAAGCAGAAATAGGATTAGCTCTGCAAAGGGTTTATTCTAAGGACCTCTCTTTTTATACCCTGAAAACATTAAAAATGCGTAAAAAGAATATACAAGTTTTCTTCAAATGTTTACAACAAGCGTAAGGAAGCATATAAATAAAGAGTATATATGTATATAGCCGGGGCGATCAAGTTTTGTCTGTCTGTCTGTCCATCTGTCCCTATAAACTCGTCAATCTCAGGTGTTGCAATTGTTAGAAATGTAAAGTTTGTTTTGTTAGCTTCGCTTATATCAAATGCATATCAAATATGTTGTATATAACCCGATCTGATTACTTATTATCGATTACTATTGGCTTTATGATACAAAAAATATTTTAGTGACTATAAGAGCTAGATCTACCAAAACTTTTGCTATATATATTTAGAATGATGTATTATCACATTTTTGGATACCCTTTTGAATAAAAGGCCTTCTCCCAAGTGTTAAAAAATTCACTTGTAATACTAAATATATAGTATATATATCACAAAGTATTCTTGTTGAATGCTCTTTATTATATATTATATATCATATATTATTTTTATTTTCTTTTTTTTCTATGAATTAATATATGTTAAATATGTATATATACAAACATTTATCTCCAATGTCAGACTTGTCCTCTATTTAACAATTTAAAATTGGTTTTGTTTATCAACAATTGACTAACTTACAGATCTATACCTTCCAATTAAATGAATAGCTATCAAATCGATGTTTACTCCATTCAAAATAAGAAGAAGAGAAACAAGTAAAGACATCAAAGTTTAAATTTAATATTCCAGTTAACCCGTTTGATCATTAGTCTGAATACCACAATGCTATTATGTAAATGTAGTTCAAATCAAATGAAATAATCTCTTTAAAGTATAGTTTATGTTTTCATATATTTAACTGCAAAGCTTTCAATTTAATTCCGCATATTTGATTTAGTTCAGACACCAACCTGGGACAAACTATAAAAGCCCCAAATATGTCAAGTTTTCATAAGTTTCCACCTGTCTTTGCCTGCAGCTGATAAAACCATACACAAAGACAAACAATTGTTGACATACTCACAGGTTATTTCTTATCAGCAAACTTTTTCAAGATATATTATGAAGGAACGCTAAAGCGAACTAAGTTATCAGTTGTTGGCTATGCGTCAGAAAAGCTAGGCGAGGCGGGGCAGAGTCTTCAGACCATGTCTAAAACGGGAGATTACGATAATCTGGGTGGCTATAAAAAGTGACGAAGTTTTGTTGCAAGCAAATTTTTAATGAAAGTTCTTCTAATTATTTTTTTTTAGATGCGCTCCTTGCCGATTTGCAGAACAGCGTTCCGGGCCAGCCGCCGCAATCGCAATCGCAGCCGCAATACGGAACCGTTCAGTCCAAGCAGCAGCAACAACAGTTTGTGGACAATACGCCAGGCTATGGCAGCCTGAGGGGCAAAGCGCAGCCGCAGGTGGTAAGTGGCAAGCAAGAAGAACTCTGTTTACAATTGAATAACCCGCTCTTTTTACCAGTACCAGGAACATTATAGCGTGGAGACGCGTTCTCCCACTTCCGTTGACTACAATGCGCCCAGTCCGCAGAGCAACGGTTATCAGCAACAAGGCACGGGCTCGTTATCGCGTTCGGGTTATAAGAATGGGCAGGGCGCAGGCGTGGCACCGAACAGCTCTGGAATGTCCGAGCTGGACATGCTGCTGCAGGATTTACAAAATCCGCCCTACAACAATGGCAGCACAGAGCGCAAAGGTGAGTCAAATAAACTTCTAATACGTCATTCAATCTAATCTCTCTTCTTTACTCTACCAGCTGATGTTGATGTGCCTGTTAACTACAGCACGCCTGTATCCAAGTATAACACCTTCAATAGCTATGCCACGGTGGAGGAACGACCCACAATGGACAGTCTGCTCAACGAACTGGACAATGCGCACATTTATGCGGTGCCCAATGGGTGGGTGTCAAATAACCATAAAGCTCCAGATGCAGCTCAATTCATGTGTTTACCTATTCCCCTGCAGCTCTGCCCATAAATCCCCAACGCCAGGACGTCATGTAACGATCACGGTGCGCGAAACGAAGACCGAAAAGCTTTCGGGACCCGACGGTCCAGGTAAAGTTCCAAGTTCTTATATACTCATCACTTTACTCACATTGTTTATCATTTGTTTTTAGTTGGTTCCATTGAGGAGCAGATTGTGCAGCAGAAGGATTCGTATACGCCAAATATGGCAGCACCAGCGCCAGTTCATCATCAAGGCTACACCTCGCAGGCCACCAAGGAATTGGATGACTTGATGGCATCGTTGTCGGAATTTAAGGTGAGCTAGCATAAGGACTTGCATAAGGAAAGATTCTACGGGAGTAACCTTTTATAAGATAGACAGCTCCCGAAAGTATGCAACTTAATTGAATATAACAACTTTTGGTAACATACTTTAAAGAAGTTAAGGTCTTAGTTTAAGAGAACATTTTATCATGGTTTCCTTTGACCATATCTTAATAGACACTTTTGTATACAATCATTTTAAATGAAATTCCGCTTATTATTTGATTGACATGTTTATTTGTGTTCAATCAATAATTCGCTGATTTAATTATAATTTGTTGTGTATGCTTTGGACAGATATAACCATATGTTATTCATGTGTGCCCAATATGTGTATTCATTTTTCGCCAAAGAGAAAGGCCAAACAATTTGACCTAATGTCAAGATCAATCTTTGTCGAAATCCAGTCAAATTAAAAAAATAATCTCGGTAAAGAAATATATGTAAATATATATATTCTTCTAATGAATTCTGAAAGATTATAAAGGCCATATATTATTAGCAAAAATGATTCACACCAGATTTAAAGTTTTTCAGGAGCAAAACATTTTTAAAAAGTTAAGAACAGATCAGAACAGAACTATAAAGCTCTGTTATTATACTGTACTTTTGTACCCTGAATATATATATTAATATATATATGTATATATTGGTTTAGTACTATTCTAGTCAATAACACATATTGGGAATATTTTGCATTATGGATACCACTTTCAAGATGGGCTGATCTTTTGTTTTAAAAAAATCTTATAATGGTCTTCGTAAAGCTCTGAATCACGAAAATTATTTGCCCAAGCGCAGCAGGGTGTATTTTTTAAGGATATCTCCAAGTTGGGCAATCTTGACTAAAACTTTCTTTCTTGTTTTATTGTCTCATAATCAAACTAGCTAATGTTGCTTATCAAACGCAATTTCATTCACTGATACTGTTGACATTTTTTTTAACTTAATGATATGTAAATTATGAATGTGTTGTAATGATTATACTTAGGTATAATTAACTAACTTTATTTATGTATATAAGTAAAGGTTGCCAAGTTTAATCAACTTAGCTTTTCTCGTCTGTCAATATATTTTAAATATACAATTTAAATGTAATTTGATATGGACAGCATTGAATCCATTTATCATTTTCTGATATATGATATATTTTTTGGGATCTTTTGTTTTCAAAAAATCAGATTAATTGATTAAGGCTTAACTTTTATAAGATGATGAGGAAAAAAAAAATTATCAAGATTGCAAATATGTTGTCTCTTTATTTATCTAAATGGACAATTTCTCTTACTATACTTTAGTAGAATTTAAATTTAACATATATATATTATTTTTGTTAAAATATTTATTGCCATGCTCATGTTTTAATTGAGATCCATGCAGCGATCTGTAAATACCAGAGCTTAACAAAATCCAGTCTTAATATTTTGTAAGTTTAGGCTAAGTTGACAATCATATTCTTTATCTTTTAAATATGATGCATATCAGATAAATTAGTTAGATTATAATCTCACAACAAATTTCAATCACGTCCAAATATATTCTAAAAATGGTTTGAAGTTAAGTATTAAAATAAAATGCACTTAAAAGAACCCTTTTTATAGACATTTCCTGACATTCTTTCAACCAACTGCAAGTTACCAATAGATAGATCAAGTTATTAAAAGCTTAACTTAAACTGAATTGGAAACTTCATTTACATAAGTACAGAGTATCTGACTCGTCCTCCTTTTAGTTAGCTTTTGATCATTGCATTGTTGTCTTCTTACTTTGTTGCAAGGCACCTTTTGCACCTGTCAACTAGGCAAATTGAGTATATATAGAAATATATAAATATTATATATATGTATGTCTGTATATATATATTATTTCTTAGGCTTTTGGCACAAACGAAAAGTTTGTTTTGTTCAGCTTGTTCTAAATGGTAATAAAAACTATAAAATCAACAAAATTTATCATCTCAAATCGTGTGACGCGCATATCGTTCAAGCAAATCTAATGATGCCACGCCCCGAACGCCCCCTTAAATTACCCTCACCTCAGCGATCTCGTTCTTGACTTTGACTTATGCCGAGCAAAAATTGAAGGTGGAACTTTTTTAATGGCTGGACATAATTCTCATAGTTTATATGAGCAAAATTTATTGTCACAATTTGTGGGATTTATTGCACACGGCGCCATTAAATCCGAGGGATCCCAATATAAAAATACTCAACTGGGGTCCATAAAACAATCGATCAATCAATAATATGGCCTCAAAGTAAACACAAAAAATAACATTAACCATATATAATCGCAATATTCTGAACGATCTCGGGATCCCAACAACAACAACAGTTGTTTCCGCTTTGAGGGGGATTATAATATTTTTCCTTGTGTTTTGTTTTTAGAACAGTGCTCAAAACGCTTGGCTAACGATGATATATCTGAGCAGATGTGCTCTGCACTTTGTTGTCAGCTTTTCTTTTTTCTTTTTAGCTTTTCGCTTTTTCCTCTCGAACAGCACGCGCTCGTTCCATATAGAAGACATATACACATACACATTATATATATCTGCGACTTGTCTGCCCAGTTAATTGTTTACGTACTTTCCATATTTTTTGGGTCAAGGCAAAGATGTTTCCCGAGGAGTTTACTAAAATATCTCAGCCTTCAATTCCCATTTACGACTTGTCCAAGTTATTAAATTGAGTGCATAGTAAAAAACACAAATGGGAAACTTAATTAAAATACTTTGCGGGATTTAATGGGAATTAGGTTTTTAATGGATTTTTCTATACATATACATATACATATTTATCAATATGTGTTTTTATTGAATGGTGATCTGGTTTCCCTTACTTTGTTGAATAGGTTTTTTTTAACAGGATTTATAATTATAGTTGTTTTAGTCAACTTTAAATTTAACTTCTTTTTGAAAGGCATTTGCTAATAAACTAACAGAAAATTAAACTTAAGAAGATCCTCAAATAACTTAGCTAAAGATTCCATTTCGTAAAATATTCTGTTTGTATTCCTATTTACAGTACATATTATAAAGTTGTTCTCACATCGATCAGAATATATGTTTATAATCTGCTGACCAACCTTATAAACAAGGCATGTTATTAATCAGTTATTTAGTTAAAAAGAAATGCAAACTATTTAATTAGGCAAAAGTTCTGTTTCCTTTAAGACATTATAAAGGTTGAGTTCTCGAACCTAAACGCCTTGACATTTTCCTCCCACAAGTCTCACAGCCAAAAATGGTCTTGTAATCATTTTTTTTAATTGCCCAATTTTAAATATAATATACTCTGAGCTAATTACAATTTCATCGCTTACATTCGTTGCGAATTCACATAAACTTTTCTAAATTAAAATAAAAATAAAAATGACTTTATTTTTATATTTTTACTTTAATACTTTTGAACAAGACAAAAATGAATAATAGCTTGAATAGCCGCAAAGGATTTCGTTGTTATTGTAATTGATTATGTCCTTGTGTTTACTTTCTTTCATATACAGAGGGACTTAAATATATTGCTTATTCGCAGTTAAATTATTTGTGAATGATGAGTTCAAATCCTATCGCAAATAAAAACAATTCTCATTTTTTATGTGCAACTAAAGTTCAAATAATTTTCTTATAACATAAACGAGAATTGAAATTGCTTTTGTCTTCTTTCTTCCTTTCTGCTTTACAATCTTCTTATAAAAATCAATTCAATAACTTCTACAAGGCAAGAGTATTAAATCTTCGGCATGGTCTCTTTTATTTTTACTTCAAGTTGACCTCGAATTCATATTTGTTTATTGCCATATCATGTTCTCGACAAATATATTCTGTAAACAAATCGGGGCAAGAATTGAGGATGATTTTTGGCAAATGTAATTGCAATTAATTAGCGAAATTCCTGCACAGAGATTACTGCTTACATTCAATTAATTAATAATTAATTACTAAGTGCACGATTTTGTTTCTTGGCAATTGTCGAAATTCAAAATTGCAATTCAATGTCATTGACGAATGATCAAAAGTATGCATCGTATGTGTGTGTGTGTGTGTGTGTGTATCTGTGTGTGTATTTGTGGCCATGTCTGTTAATTATTTAATATCATTTTCAATTTTTGCCGCCGTGGCGTGTCCGTGACTTTTGTTGATATGCCGCAAAAGAGATGATAAATATTAAAAATGAAATTCGCTTACAGTATGCGTGTGTGTCTGTGTGTGTATATCTGTCTGTGTGTGTGTGTGTGTGTGTGTCTATTTGGCGCAAAAAATAAAATAAACGAAACATATATAAACAATATTGCACACGGCACCCAAAAGAAAAATCATTTCTTTTTGCTGGCGCCCACACGACACTGCCAGATGCCACGCCCCCCCCCCCTCCCTTGCCGCGCCCCTCGTCGCCGCCCCTTAGCACTGTCAACGCGTTTTTCCACGGAGCGTTCTCGTTATAGTTATTTTTTTTTTCATTGCAAATCATTTGCATGTCTATTTTTGAACACGTTTTTTAATACTCATTCTATCTAGCTATGTAGTCTATATTTATCTATATTCTATATACATACATATGTATGTATGTATGTATATAAATGATTTTTTTTCATTGCCGCCTCCCCAAATTGGCAATCTGCTGTCTGTCTGTGGCTCGATTTTCCACATTTTCCTCATTTCCCCCCCGCATCCATTCATAAAAACACAAGCTCATTGATCGAAATTTCCTCTTTGGCATCTTCCTGTGCCACGCCCCCCTCGCCTCCTCGCCGTCTTGTTGGCAACCGCGGGAAACGTGCCGCCGACGCTTTTTATGGGGAAATCCTGTTGGCCAACCGGCAAGCTTTCAGTTTTTATAGCGGGCTTCATTCTGATCGCAGACATTTATCGACAATTTTGTTTCTTCTTGCTTTTCTTTATATAGCCCCCAAAAACCCCAAAAACGCCGACGCCAACGGCAAAACAAATAAAGCAAAAGCAAATTGGATTTTGAGGCGGAGCGCGGGTTGTTTCAACGTTGGGCGCCTTACTTTTTTTTTTTGGTAGATTTTAACTGTTAAAGTTTAGTTTTTGCTATTGCATCTGTTTAAGGATTAATAATAATTTCTTTATAAATGATTTTTGTTTAAAATGAGTCAGTCCTTAAATTAGTTTCCTGATTAGGATGATGCTAAATAGAATGCGATTTCATATATGCCATGATTGAATTGATACAGAAATTGATATTCATTATATACATATATTTAAAATCTTTATTTATTTATTTTAAATTATTGGCTGAGAGAGAAAGAGAAACAAGGAAAAGTCAACTAATTTATATAGATAAGTATTATCTTCGTATAAGATATACGTTTTGATTAGATTTCTTATTATTTTCTTGGTAATGCAAATAATCATTTAGGGCTTTAAGAATTATTACATTGTTTTCTAGAAAGTAAAAATGGATATTTAAAGCTAGTTCTAAATAGCATATTTCAGCAGATTGAAACAGGAATAAAAGGATTTTTTTAATAAGATATCTAATGCAATGTAAATTGCTAAATTTGAATTTATATGTATTTATATAACCATTTATAACTCGCAAGTTGAATGTTATAAGATGTTTTTTGTCCTTTTATTATAGTCCGATTCCACTATGCCCAACATATCTAACATTCAAATACTTTACACTCAGCTTAAGATTTTTGATTCGCAATTTAAATTAAATTAAAGCAAATGAAATTTAAAATCATATTTTATTAAACTTTAACTTATTTTTTTGAAATCAATAAAAAGCTTTTGTAAATTTTAAAGACTTGTTCAAATATTGGTAGCATGTATATATATATATATAGTACATACATATATGATTGTACGTATATAGTCGAATTATTTATTAACCCACATTAAATTTCTATCTTTAGACACACAAAAAAGATAAATTGAATAAATTAAGAATAATTAAAGCAAGGAAAATAAGAAACATTACCTAAAAAAATGCTTATATTGACCTTGGTTTTTCATTGTTTATGGTAATTAGTTGTGTTGTTATATTGAGAATCATAAATATTCTCCAAAGCTTCTTGGTTGCATAAATAGAAACCAATTTTCTTGAATTCAATATAAAATAATTGCCAATTTATGCTTATCCTAAATAAACACTGAAGATTTCTTACGATAAAGTTCTTTATTAAGGTTTTATATGATTTAATTTTTAAAAGTATTCTATTTAGTAGTCTTCTAAAAAAGGATTGTACTGCTGATGTTAAGGATAATTGTATCTCTATGGTTATTTTACTAGATTTAATTATAAAAGCTTTATTTTGAATATAAGTTAAATATTCGCTTCGTCTGTCCGCAAGAATTTTATTTAATTCACAAATATAAAAGCTGGAAACTAGAAATTTCGGGAATATATTATTTGTATTTCACCAGTTTAAGCAAATACTAAAAATACTTATCATACGCCCACTAGGGGCGTGGCTATTGGCAAAAATATTTATTGGTAAACAGTTAAGATTAGATAACAGCCCTTTAAAATATTTCTTTCAATCGCAATCTTTTATAGCATATAAAAATCTATATGAAATATCTTCTAAATAAGAATTCATTGAGGTTAGAATATTAGTTAAGAACTTTTTGATATCTTTAAAGTGTGTTTTAGACTGTTAGCAAATGCTGTGAAAGAAACGTTCTAATTTCTATTTCTCTAAGTGTATCTTACCCTTCTGGTTGGTTACCCTTTTAAGCTGTTTAAACGACACTGTTTCCTCGAGATAAATAGATGGCTAAGAACACGCACACGCACACACATATATGCACACATATAAACAGGGCCAAAATATAGCACTCAATTAGGCGTATAGACGAGTTTGGGACAGAGACAAAACACAAACAGAATATAAGTTTTATGAAAGAAAATTGAATGTTGAAATGGAAACTCGCACGACAAGCGAAAACCAGAAAAAGCAGACAGACAAACCAAAAAGAAAATCAAAAACAAAATTATTATTGTTGTTGTTGTTGTTGCTGCTGGTTTTTGGTTGGTTTTTCGTATTTTTGGCAATGAACAAGAAAACTACGTCAACTAAGAAAAACGCTGCGCGTATTTATGAGAAGAGCGTCGTGCGCAGCAGCAACAAAAGCAACAACAATAATAAAAAAAATTGTTGGTTGTAAGAAAAATGTTCTTGCGAGGCAAAAAGCAAAAGTTATTTGGTTGGCGCGCGCATAAAATTGAATTCAGTCGAGCCGAGAACATCGAGCAACGACGTAAGCGAATCGAGAAGACCCAAAACTGATCAACTGATCACACAACTCTTATACATACATATATCTCTTTAACCTGCAGGTCAGCAACGGCAGCAGCAACGTTTACGATCAGCAGCAGGCAAGTGGAGCAAGTGGAGCAGTTGGAGCTAGTGGAACAACAGTCGCACCACAACAACTGCAGCATCATCATAAGCATCAGCAGCAGCAACAGGTCACGGATTACGCACAGCCCAGTCGGGGTACACAGCAGCAGGCGCATTTGACGCAAACGATCGAGGAGACGACCATTGTCGAGGACAGTCGGGAGGATCAATTGGATTCTATGCTAGGCAATCTGCAGGCCAACATGAGTCGCCAGGGTGTTAACACAGTTCAAAAGGGTTGCTGCAATGCATGCGAGAAGCCAATTGTCGGCCAGGTGATCACAGCGCTGGGCAAGACCTGGCATCCGGAGCACTTTACCTGCAATCATTGCAGCCAGGAGCTCGGCACACGCAATTTCTTTGAACGCGACGGCTTCCCCTACTGCGAACCCGACTACCACAATCTGTTCAGTCCACGTTGCGCCTACTGCAACGGCGCCATTCTGGACAAGTGCGTCACGGCCCTGGACAAGACCTGGCATACGGAGCACTTCTTTTGCGCCCAGTGCGGCCAGCAGTTCGGCGAGGATGGCTTCCATGAGCGCGATGGCAAACCCTATTGCCGCAACGATTACTTCGAGATGTTTGCGCCCAAATGCAATGGCTGCAATCGTGCCATTATGGAGAACTATATCTCGGCCCTGAACTCGCAATGGCATCCCAATTGCTTTGTCTGCAGGGTGAGTTTAAATTTGAAAATCCCTCCCTCCCTTTAAATACTCTTTCTTGCCCTCTTGCATTGTTTACAAGTTCTTTTTATAAACGTTTAATATTGATATTTAGGATTGCAAGGAGGCCGTGCGCGGCAAATCCTTCTATGCCATGGAGGGCAAGCCTGTGTGTCCCAAATGTGTGGGCGTCGACGAGGAGGAATAGACGAGACACAACAACAACAACAACAACAACAGCGGCAGCAACAACAACAGCGGCAACAACTTGTTGAACTTCAGCTGGCCACAAAAATAGCCTCCGCCCAGATACATTTTGTGTATCTGCGTGCCACTTAATTTGTGTTGGTTGCTATTTTCGTTTAAGTTGCCACCTGCCACACACAAACAAACGCACACACACACACACACACTCTGTCTAGTCGTCGGAGGAGCAGGAACTGAACGCTCTGGTCGCAGCTGGCCACCAGATAAATTCTGGGCGGGTCGGCTGCATTCCGGGACGTTCTTCTTATGATTGGTTACTTTTGGCCATGTCGTCTACTCCTCCTTAGCCCCATGTCTGTTGCCCGCCCCACCCACTGTTAAACTTTTTTCTATATATGCTTAGTGTTAAGTTTTTTAGGTATTCTTATGAAGCAATATTGTAATTTGTTTTTGTAAATAAAATTTAAATAATTAAACATACAAAAAAAAAAACTAAAAAAAAAATAGAGAACAGCAAAAGTACAATTGTAAATTGGGGCGGGGAACTTGGTGGGCTTGAGCTAATTTGGCCACGCCCAGCGTTCTCCGCCCCCTTCCTTGTCACAGTTCAAGTTCAAGTGTCAAATTTTTTATTTGTTGTTGACCTTGATTCAACGCTTGTGACCTTCACTTGTTGTTGTTATTTAATTTTTTTCATTTTTGCTGTTCTTTGCAAACAATTACAATATTGCTTCGGTTCTCTAGATTTGGAATATTATAACTAAGTGGAAACTATTTTCGTTGCTGACGTTTCGCATCAAATAAAACACAAGCAAACAAATTAGCAAATGATTTTCAAACACAGCGAACACTTTTTCTATTTAACTTGTAAATAATGCTTTCTGTTTATATTTTAATTTAATTCCTCGACTGCTGTATCTCCATAAAGTTTGCATTTCCAAAAATAACTAAAATATTCATAATTATAGACTTTCCTTAGATTTTCTTAGAATTCAATAAATAAATTCCATAGAAAAATTGTTCAATTTATCACACACGATGTGTAAATCAGTTTAAATGCTGGAAAATTTCAAAAGTTCTCTGATTTGTGTTTATTCAATATCGCTGCCCCCGTTACAATAATTCCCCAACAAATTTCCAAAAGATTAAATATAACTAGGCAGCTGTCGCAATGCTCTTGACAGAAGGGTATTTTACTTTTCACAGGCAGGTTGTAACACAAGAAATTAAATTAGTTATTTATTATATAAGTTCTAAGTATCTTCTTGTTTAAAAACTTCTTTCTATACATAAATCTCACTAGTTAAAGATAGATGTAGGTATCTGGGATATTTTGATCCTTTAAAGAATTATAAAAAAAATCTTAAGCATGTGTTTATTCTAACTTTTGTTCAGGGTATTTTAAAGGAATAAGGCTTAGAAAAGTTACAAATTACTATATGAATGAAGTTAACTAACCCTTTAATAAACATAGGAAATAAAATTAAGATAAGTTTTCTATAGAATCGCTAAAAGCTCTTTTTACATCAGTTCGCCTTTAACTTACTTCAAATTCTATGTAAAAATCATCATGTAATTGTTTATAAAAAGCAGACTATTTTTAAATATTTTACCTTATGTAAACTATTATGTAAAAGTGGTTTATTTTATTTCAAACAGTTTTCCATGAAAGTATTTTAATTTGTTTTAAAGCTAAACTTTAAAATCCTTGCTCTAAGATTCCCCTGATCAGATTTTTTAATGTTAATTGAGTTGAGTTCAAGGAATGTGAGGGTGCACAAATTGTTGTTACAACACTGTGTTAGAGTATTAGTACTATATTTTTTTGCTTAAGTATACAAATGTAAAAATATATACAAATATATTACTACGTATTAGTTTAAAGTTGTTGGATTTTGTAGCCAGAGTTGAGTTCTATTCTAATCACAGATTTGACTTAAGAACTGATTTCGTATTCTAAATATGTCCTCTGTAAATTATTTTATTAGATGAGTAGGTAAAAGTGAGTGTTAAAAGATTCAGAACTATGCGTAATTTATATAAGTTTTATAATTGAATAGATTAAAGTGAGTGTTAAAAGATTCAGAACTAAAATCGCAGCAAGAAACCCAAAAAAAAAAGTTCGTTTTCTTTTAATTGTTGCCAGTTGCCTATTTCATAATCCATATATATCCATTTAGCTAGCTACATATATGTACCTCTATCTACATCTATATCTATATCTATATCTTTGTCGCTCGTTTGCTCTTGTCGCGATTTGGAGGCTGGCCAAAAGCGTGCGCAAAATGTTATTGTTAAAACAAAAGTGATTTGTTGTTGTTGTTGTTGTTGCTGCTGCTGTTTTTCCAAAAAACAAAGTTCGCTTTCTTTGATTTTCAATTAGCCAAAATGCGTTTGCCCACTGTGCACAGTGGTGCAAAACGTGTGTCAATAGTCATTTCAATCTATCGCTTGGCACATTTCGCAGTTGACAAGTTTTGTAATTGGCTTGGGCGTAAAATTTCACACAAATGCAAAAGAATTTTGCTAATTTATATTTGTAATTAGCAATGAGATTTTCAAAACATCTGTCCCATAATAGATCATCCAAAATAATGTGTTTTCTTAAAATTAAAATAAATGCGCAGTAACATTCTTTATTCTAATGTCATTTATTTTTTTGTTTTTTTTTTCGCAGGACTGTCGCCAGCCTTTCCAGGGCGGCTCCTTCTTCGACCACGAGGGCCTGCCCTACTGCGAGACACACTATCATGCGAAGCGCGGTTCGCTTTGTGCCGGCTGCTCGAAACCGATAACGGGTCGCTGCATTACGGCCATGTTCAAGAAATTCCATCCGGAACACTTTGTGTGCGCCTTTTGTTTGAAGCAGCTGAACAAGGGCACGTTCAAGGAGCAGAAGGATAAGCCCTACTGCCACGCCTGCTTCGACAAGATATTCGGCTAAAGGACTTTGAGTTCTCATTTACTGCTGTTTTTTTCAATACTTACAAGAATTCATCTGTGCTTCGTATAACCGAGTCAAATTAGTAATTTAATTAACACAGACACTCGATCTGATCAATTCGACGACACTAATACCCAGCCAATGTAAAGGCCAACGATATTTCTGCCCTTTCAAAATAAAATCATTATAAATAATACAAGAAAGAAAAACTCCTTTTTACTCAATTTTTGTGGGTTTTCACTACAAACTATCAGAATTTCTACAATTTATCATTTTATCAATTTATTAATACTTATAACTCATTAATTTTATCCATTTTTCTTTCATTAAACTACAAAATATTTGTTTATAGATTCGAACCTTGACGCAATGTTACCAAAACTAGGTCAAAATGTTAATTAACAGTTTTCAGCACAGCCAAGACACGCACCCACAAGCATCATTAACCTGCTTGACACTGCAAACAGTTTGAGCTGCATTTCGCAATTTTGTGTGCTCACCAGCTGCGCACCTAAACTGTAGCTCTCCCACACTCTCTTACACACACACACGCACACAAACGATTCTTTTATCTGGCGAAAGATGCCGGCCGGCTGGTCGGTTGGTCGTTCGTTCGCTTGTCGGCTCGCTCGCACTTGGCGCTTGACATTGAGCTCAGCCTGCGTGCTCATGCCAATTTATTAACGTTCTTGTGTGATTGTATTTAACTGCCAGCGCTCCCAGTAGTAGGTGTGCGTATGTATGTGTGCGTTGATGTAGGGTTCGCAGCACGAACGTTTGTTATGAATCAGTCAGCGTCAGTCTCGCTCCGCTCACTCACTTTTCATCTGTTGGCTGTGTCGGTTGAGTCGGTCCCCGTGGTCGCGTGGTCCGTTGCTCATTGCTGCGTTTTATTTGTTGTTCCGTGTGTGGTGCGCTCCAGTTCCCCAGTTCGCATTTGTTGTGTTTCAATTGTGTTGTTTTAAATTTGCGTAAAGCGCCGTAAAAAACCGCTATAAACACATAGAACTAAAATTAAGCTATAAATCAACACAGCAGCGACGAGCCGGCAAAAAGAGTTTAACTTCAGGAGACGCTACAGGTTGGTGAACAACACACACAAACAAAAACACACACTTACACAGGCACAGGCAAAGTCAAATATGGGTGTATTATGGAATCAGTTGACTCTCTTTAGCATTCTGCAACAGTAGCAAAGAACTGTTTACAACTGTTTTTGTTGCGGTGATGTAATAGGACCCTACACTTTAGTCCTTAACAAAACAAACCGAGCGCGGCAACTTGTGTGTGTGTGTGTGTGTATGTGTGTGTATGCGAGTTATGATATCATGCGGCGGCATTCAGATTGCGAGTCACATCGGAGTCAGAGTCACGCATTCCACCCGCATAGGCAACAGCGCTCAGCTGCGAGAGAGAAGAGAGCAAGGACCCATAAACACAATTAGGTTTATTTTCGTCCCATACACACACACGCATACTCGAATCAATTGACCGCCAGACTGCGCACCACTTTGTCAATGATTGCGATATGTAAATAAAAGTGAAATTAACAGTTGCAGCTTTTATTATTGCTGCTGTGGCAATTGCGGCACTTAAACTCGGTTTTAAATTGTGCATTGTGAATTCATTTAATCGTTCCACACACGATAAATAACGTCAGTTCCATCAGTCAGTTCAGTGCTTGCTCAACTGTGTGTCTTTTTGCATATTCCCCGCACCTGGCACATGTCGCCGCTATCAGCAATTTGTGGCCAATTGGGTTCTACCCGCAATTCGAATACTGATTTCTGATAAAAGTCCGCCGATTCACATGCCAATGCAATGCGTGTGGTTGATTATTATATTCATTAGATTTGATGAGCACCGCTTTGTTTATAAATTGCCAAAGCGCACGCCAATTCCAATTTCTGGCAGTTTGAGAGGCGTACACGTAGCGCATACAGTTTGAGATTCGCGGTGCCAACTGCAGGCGGAACAGTGGCTGTTCAACTAATGCTGCATTTGCATAGCTTATCGGCCACAGTCAACAATAGTTCAATTTGTGCTTTTTGGCATTCCTAATGTGTCGCATTGCTTGCCCAGTATATATGCTTGCATATACCCTACAATTTGTGTGCTTATCATTTTAATAGTTACTCACTTCGTAGACAGTGCGCAGTAGTTTTTGTTGATTGTTGGATAAAGGTGGGAAAAAACGAAAGGCCAAAAAATCGATATAGGTATTAATATATTTCCTACCCCAATAATAAAAAATTGACTGATACGCTATTATCTTGACCGAACTTGAAAGCGCCTTTGTTGAACCCTCGACAACAGATCAAAGGCCAAACTTGCATGACGACAATTCAAACGGAAACGTAACTTTATCGAAATTGCCCAAAATATAATTGAACCAGACATAGTTCAACCAGATCTCAGGAATGCGTCACTGGCCATTGTGAAATTGTATGACAAGTAGGTATTTTTAGGCTAAATTACTGTTACTAAAGCTTTAAGTAATCTAGTTGGAAGTTCTGAAGTTATCTTTAAGTTCAAATACAAGCTAATATTTATGGGCTACAGTTAAACTCTATTATATAATCAGAACGGAAATCCAGAACAGATTAATGCAGATTTTAGAGTTGATTTCGACAGGAAGTGATAAGCTAAAGTGCCCTGGGGGGGGGGTCAATGATCAAAAAGTACTGCATTGGACTTAAGTGCAAGGGTATTGCGCTGTCGTCATAGCCGTCGATTCTTTTATTAACTGTTCTTTTTTCAGTTTCGTTTCCTACTGACGCACGCCCCCTTTTCAAGTACTTCTCATACATTGTATTTACTTATACACACTTACACACACACACACACACATACATTTACTGGCTACTAAACGACTTTGTTGGATTTCGCATTTTGTTGTTGCTGCTGTTCTTAGCAATTGGTTGATTGTCTCATATTCTAATTTCTCTGCCTCGTTTTCCGCTTACGAGTTTAAGCAAACAATTTATCGGGGAATCTACTGTGGCGAGCTAGCAGTAAAATTTTATATGTTTATAAGAACAAACATAAGTATGTTTATATATGTATAACATACATACATATATGTGTGTGTATATTATAATATTTGTTTATCGTTCAAGCATCAACGTTTGCTCAAATGTACCCGCTCTTTGCTGACTACTTGAATCTGCCATACCCGGTACTCATTATCAGCGTCAATGGGGTATATTGATGGTATACCTATTTTACCCATGTATGCAGCAATTTCTTTTACAAAAAGTCTTAAAATCAGCTTCCAGCACTTAGTTGAGTTAGTTTGGGTTTCATAAAGAGCGGTTAAAAAAAGAGCTCCATGTCTTATGACATCTGTTAATCAAAAAAAATTAATATATATATATAATATGTGTATTTATATATTAATTATATAGATCTGGTTATCTTTAGAACTAGATAAATTTAATATAATAAAGTAAAAACGTACTGAGGCTGCTGTAAACACAAACGCAGGGTATAACTTAGTCAGGCACTGGTACGTCTTGCAATTATGTAAGAGAGAGAACAAAGCAGAGAGCGCAGTGAAGTGTTAATGATGAATTTTAACAACTAGATTGTGCTCTTGAATATCTATAAACAAAGCGAATAATAGTTGTTGCCCTCGTCACGGGATTGCATAAAGAATCTTCTTGAGAACATTGCTCACAACTCTGTGCTAATTACCTTAATATTGTTTATAGATATACGTAAACGGTATTCGACATGCTCTCTGCAGGTTTAATATCTGTGTCATTTAATTACCCATGCACAGTGGGCTTAAAGTTCAACATAACATTTTCATTGAGGAACAGTTTTTATTAGGCAGTAATACGCTCGGATATTTATGGGATTGTTTTGATATTTATGTGCTGATAAAACTTAGTGCAATTTGTTGGTTGCGAAAAGTTCGATAATCACGTTTCTTAGAAATATTACTGTTTAGAAGAGTGACTTAGTATTCCGATAAAAAGAATTGTGTACTTCGAACCCATTTAAAAAGTAGCAAAAGGAACAAAATTATTTTGTGCAAATTAAGCTTACTAGCAGAAGAAAGCATATTTTACACTATTAAGTAGATATGTACTATATTCTGGATCAGGACGATGAACTGAGTTCGGTCATTCTGTTTAAACGGAACGATCTTTAAAACTATAAAAGGTCGAGATTATGAATTATTCCATTTAATACGCATGTCTATATTTCTAATATAGCTTTATCATGTTTCTATGCTAGCTTTTAGCAAGCACTAATCGTTCTTTAATTAGATTGTTGATATCTAAAGAGGTGAACAAAGTGTGCCGGTGAATCCCACTTCCTTTGCTATTAAAGTTGAGTGTTGTTTTATCGTAGCTCATAAGCGCCTAAAATTAGAACTGTATTCATTATTTAATATGAGTGAAACTTGTTGCTTTTTACCACTTGACGGGCCATAACTCAGATTCGTGTCTGGCACACAAAGTTTATCGTTCACTTGAATTTTTTCCGATACTCTAATCTTCATTTGCACCGAACTCAAGTTTTATTTTGTTGTGTATTTGCCAACTATAC
Organism: Drosophila lacertosa; assembly: GCA_004143845.1. Classification (NCBI taxonomy): domain Eukaryota; kingdom Metazoa; phylum Arthropoda; class Insecta; order Diptera; family Drosophilidae; genus Drosophila; species Drosophila lacertosa. Next base: position 1,669 of record SCDZ01000291.1, on the reverse strand, counting down.
GATTGAAGTCCAGACGTGCGGATAGTGAGTCTATTTCGGGGAGTCATCTCGACCTAATCAGTTGGTCAGTAAAATGATAACAATAGATTGGATTATCGATTATGCACACGAAAGAAATTTGTGCGACAGACACTTATTTTAGCCGCCACTGTTGCGTGCTTAGCAAAGAACAGTGACTGCAAAACTGTGGCTTGGGGTTGACTCACTTAACACTTAACAATTGCCGTGCAACCAACCTGTTTGGCAAACGGGCCAAACTCAACTGTTACTTTGTATTTTTCTTTCTTTTTTTTTACCTGATAACCGACTTTTGTCTAGTCTAGTTAGTTAATTACTAAGGCTTCATTTGTTGGCGGATAACGTGGCTGAAGTGCTGCACTTCATTGCATTGTTTCATCGAATTCGCAACAAGCAACAACTGAGCTTATCACAGACTTCTCTTCCTCTTCTATTCCAGCACACAAATACACAAAGGATATGGATAACGTGGACACGAGCTTTATACCCGATCTGCCAACGGGCGGCGCTCTTTCGGTTTACAGAAAACGCGCCAACTTTGAATGGAAACGTCTGCGTTTGATCTTCGAAAAGGAGCAAGGATTGCGCATCAAGGTGGGTCTAGTATCCTGTGACATCTGATATAACGTTTTAGTTAGTATTGCTTTGCTGTAATTAGTTAAATTTTACGTTTTCATATTCCTTATGATTAAATATTATATATGGGTTTTTTAAAACATTTATATATCAATTATATAGTTTTAATCTAAGCACATTTTTATCAATTTCTTTTATTCTACAACCTTTGTGTTGAGTTTGTAACTTTAAAGTATTGAAAAGATCTTCTACTTTTATACCCTGAATTAATTTTGCGATTTAAGTCCAATAGAAGGAATCCATGAATATTTTAATACAATATTTTTTTGAATATTTCATATACTGTTATTAACTTTTTCCCATTTTCAGTACAAAGTATGGCGTCGCCTTGAAAGTGATCCCCTTTTCGCGCACGCTTCGCGCACACTGCCCATGGACGAGCAGAAGCGTCTGGCGGCCATGCAGGTGAACCGGATGAAGCAGCTGGAACTGGTGCCCAGGGAGATCGAGAGCTTGAGCTTCGCGGCCAAGACAAAGTACTTGATGCACATCAATGAGGCGCTGGCCAGCTACTCGCCCAGCCTGTCCGTGAAGATAGCTTTGGGCGTGGGTCTCTTCAACAATGCGATACGTGCGATGGGCACCGAGAAGCACACCAAGTACATTGAGGCTGCCTGGAATAGGGAGGTGATCACCTGTCTGGCCGTCACGGAACTCTCGCATGGCAGCAACACGAAGCGCATTCGGACGACGGCCACGTACGATGCCAGTTCGCAGGAGTTTGTCATCAATACGCCCGACTTCGAGGCGGCCAAGTGCTGGGTGGGCAATCTGGGCAAAATGGCAACGGTGGCGATGACCTTTGCCAATCTGATCACGCCGGATGGAGAGAATCACGGCCTGCACGGATTTCTTATACCCGTCCGGGATCCGAAAACGCTGCTCTCGTATCCGGGCGTACTCGTGGGCGACATTGGCGAGAAGTGCGGCCTGAATGGCATCGATAATGGTTTTGTTGTCTTTAGCAACTATCGCATTCCACGTGACAATCTTCTCAATCGCACCGGCAACGTGA